>JANHGC010000002.1:91903-109483 GCA_027560395.1 Boaedon fuliginosus | reverse complement strand
TATCTATCTATCTATCTATCTATCTATCTATCTATCTATCTATCTATCTATCTATCTATCTATCTATCTATCTTAGTGGAACACTTCTATCTTAGCATGGAGTGTAAAAAAATGTGACTGTAAAATTACCTATAGCTGGACAAATCCTTGCAAAGCCTGGGTGTGTGGTAAAGTTGCACAGACCTGAAATAGTATGCTTAGTTCCATACCCAACAATAAAATTGCTATAGTTTCATTTTCTAGAAAACTAAAATTAAAATAAATTATTATTGTTGTTAATTTAATCAGAACTTTTATATTTGTAATTTTAGATATAGGTGGAAGAAACCAGGAAAACAAATAAGATATTGGCTTATCAAGCTATTTCATTTTTTTAGTCATTATTTGTGGCTATCAGGAAACCACGATAAAGGCAAATCCTGATCTGGTGACCTATGTGAAGGCAGCCAATTTCTTTTGCTCTTTTACCCCTCCCATGCCACATACACACACACACACAATCAATAACATTTTTTATGTTTAATCTTTATCTGTGGCCTTATGCCAAAGTTTCTAATGGAATTATGAAGTGGTTCTACACAAACAGGAGGCTTTGGTTACATTTCTTCCCATGTTATGAGAGGACTGAATTCAGTGGGATTTATTTTTCAGCATTGTTAAAACGTTGAACAGAAAACTGTACCATTACAAGTCAAGGGTTACTTATCATCGACTTGAGGATGAATGTTGAACCCAACATTTCTAATGCTAAGCAAGACAGTTGCTAAAGGAGTTTTGCCTCATTTTACAACTTTTCTTGCCACCATTGTTAAGTGAATCACTGCAGTTGTTAAGATAGCAACACAGTTGTTAAGTGACTCAGAATTTTCCACTGACTTTGTCAGAAGGTCACAAAAAGGGATCACATGACACACACACACCCAGGACACTGCAATCATCATAAATACATGCAGTAACCAAGTGTCTGAATGTTGATCATGTGACCATGGGTTGCTGCAATGGTTGTAAGTATGAAAAATGGTCATACAAGTCACTTTTTTCAGTGTCATAATTTTGAACAGTCACTGAACGAATTGCTGTAAGTCAAGGACTACCTCTAATGCTATCCTTAGGATTTCATTTTTTTCTTTAACATCTCGTCCCTGTTCCCCAAAAAGGAAAAATATGGAATATTTTCCCCTCTTTCTAACACACTATTCTAGCAAGAAGGAGGCGAAGGAGGAGAAGGAGAAGGTATATCATCAGAATATCTGTTTGCTATCATAAGTCAGGGATGGTGTGGTGGCTCATCGGTTAAAACTCTGGGCTTGTCAGCTGGCAGCCCAGGCAGGCAGGCAGCCCAGGTTCGAGACCCAAGCACCACATGACAGTGTAAGGTCCCATCCTCGCCTCAGCTTCTGCCAACCTAGCAGTTTGAAAGCATGCAAATGTAAGTAGATAAATAGGTACCACTTTGCTGGGAAGTTAACAACGCTTCATGATGTAATGCTGGCCACATGACCACAGAAATGTCTTCGGACAGTGCTGGCTCAATAGCCTTGAAACAGAAATGAGCATCGCCCTCTAGAGATGGCAAGCAGTAATGGAATAAAACCCACAGGGAATACTTTACCTTCACCATAATTCAGAGGGTCTCTATGATTTATAGAAAGCCCAAAGGCCTCTGATGATTTAAGAAAAGAATTCCCAACCTCATTGCCTTGCCAAATAACTTTGAAGCTGGTGATAGAAAAAGGATCCTTTTTCAGAATTGGTGATCTCTTCTTCCAAGAAGTATTTTCAGAGCAAGATGTTGGGTCTGGCTGATACTTTGTAAGGGTATTGTTTGCTTTTAAGATGGGTGTCTGTGCTTTTGCAGCTAATGGGTGAATGCATTGCTTCTTCTACATGTCTCTAAAGCTCAATAAATAAAATATCTATTTCCACTAAATAATCTCTGTTGCTGACAGTTTTCTGACATAAGGGTTGTGAAGTTGAAAAGGGCTTAAGGGAGTTTGAGCACAAATCCTTAAAAAAACACTTTTATTCTTTGTGTACCGGAAAGATAAGAGTGAATGCTGAATTCTCAATGTAATGGAAGAAGTTGAAAGTTTTAGCACTACCACAGGATTATATTTTTTCCCTTTTTTCTTGTTTTTCTCATTTTGGTTTCAGTGGAATTCACTCCCTCTATGATACTGTATGCCTTAAATCAGATTAAGAGGGGGAAAGTCTATGCATTTTTGTTTTATCCTCCTTTGCTAGGTACTTGGGGTTAGGATTCATAAGTGCTATCTTCACACTAATTCTCTATGAAGAGTCGGTGAGAATCCGGCTGCGTATATTTTTTTTATTATTGTTGTTATTATAGACAGAAATAGAGCTCCCAGTTCTTCAGCTGGGGATGGACTTCATGCTTATCGAATTCTTCCCAAGAACCTAGGATCCCATAATGTATTGATGTACTACACTATATGTCTGATTCCAAGCAGTGTGGCCTTTCGTAATTGGCAGGTGGAAATTTTGTCAATGTGCAGATTTTCTAAGACTTCTTGGTATGCCACCCAGTATGCTAATAACCACTGGGACCTCAATGACTGGTTTATGCAATATTCTTTCAATTTTGATATTCAGTTCTTGCTATTTATGATCTTCTCCAGTTCTCAGTCTAATATTTTACTATCGTTGACATGCTGTCATAAGATATCTTGATTTCTCCAGTGTTCATTATGTTTCTTTTGTTTATGGTAAAGATGGCACATTTGTCCAGTTCAAACTCCACTGCAATATCCTGGCTGTATGTATGGACAATGTTGAGCAGTGATTCTATTTCAGATGGTATTTTTCCATACAGCTTCATTTCATTTATTTAATTTATACCCCGCCTCTCTTTCCTAATCAAAGGGAAAGCTTCAGATCTTCCATGGAAAGTAGGTAGAATAAACTGGCTGATGTTTCTGATGTTTGATAGCCCGTCCTGACTTGTTCGATGTTGTTGATAGAGGAAGCAGTGCAATAACAAACAGTAGCAGTGATAATAAGTCTCCATGAAAGATTCCTATGTTGAAATTAATCTCTCCTGATCTATCACCATTGACCAGCAATTGTGTCTTCCATATTATTATTTATAAAGGCTTAAATAAAGGGGAAACTCAATGGAAACCTGAGTTATACCTGCATGTTTCACACTGATCTTTACATTTTAATAATAAATGTTACTTGTGTCTTGCTACCAGATATGTTCATTGTTCAAACCTGATAGCAGCTCTTAAGACACATACACTAAGAGCATCTTAAGCAAAGTGCAAAATTAGGGTTCAATTAATTAAACTCAGTTATCACACCTACAGTACTTTTTTCCAAACCAGTTTTCACTGAAACACATTAAGCACATAAAATCAAAGAATTTGAGCAATTTACTTTTGCAAATACCAAAGATGCTACAAATTCTGCTGTTGATGCAAACCACAAATGATGCATTTTATAATAGAAGTTTAGTTAGAGCTAATCATTTGGCATGTATCTGATGTCTCAGAGTTTGGGTTACTTTAGTCTACTTGGGTCCATCATAGTATGCTTGAGAAACTTCGCTTTAGGTAAAAAATGGCTGATTGGCTTAGAGTTTCAGAGTTATGGCAATGCAGGGAAATTAATCCCCAAAAGATGCTAAAAAGAGAGGGATGATGGAGATTGTGCATGGGTTTGTCTCCTTCTGTTAGTTAGCATTTAACAGAAGATGAAATAGAATCTCCATAGACAAGATGAAATAGAGTTGTAGATTCAGAAAGTCCTCAACATATGGCCATATTACAGCCTGGTGTATGTAGGGAAAGGCCTGTCGGCACCCAGTGGGGTGAGAAGGACTGCAGCATCCACTGGGGAGAATTGGAGAAGATAGGTGGGAGGGAGCACTGCAGCATTCTTGTGGATGGACATAAGGATGAATGACTGTGGAGGTGCTATAGTGGCACTAATTTCACATCCAGGTTTAAGTAGCATTTGGGGAGTCCACTATAACTTTAAAATGGTCAATAACCAACCAGTCATTAAGAAGGACTACATGTACTTCTAAAAGAAGGATTCAAATGAAAGGATGCATGCTGACTCAAGATTTCTTCCTGAAACAACTGCTTGTAATGTATGTCAGAATATTGTTGTGCCGTATGCCGCGTTACCTGGAAGAGGGGGAGTTTACCTGATATCCCCCCTTTTCCTCCCTCAGGAAAGGGAGGAGCAAAAGTTTACCTGAGAGCATCGTGCTCTCATCTTTTGTCTCATCTTGCCTGCACCTTGAAGAGAGCAGTCATGTGGCTACCTGACTGCAGTGAAAATAAAGAGCTAGGATTAGCTTTGTAGATATCTTTATTATTTTTGTATGTAATATATAGGCTTATACTTTATTACATCATGTGTCAAGTCTTTACCTTCACCACAAAGCAATGGCAATGACCATCTCATTTTCCCTTCTAACAGTTGGTAACAGAGGCTTTGGTCACTATATGTTTGTGGCACAATTCAAAAGACCTTTTTTTAATCTAAGGATAGTGCTAGGTAGACAAACAGATGCCGAGGACAAGATCAAAGAAGAAAAGGGGAAGCCCTCATTCATCCAGGACACCTCCAAGCTACTCCATGGAGAAAGAAAACAAAAAGAAACCTGCAAAGGCTATGACAAGCCTGGCAGATGCTATGCTCGCAGATCTAGCAGATCATCAGATACTTGAAGCTACCTCGTTCGCAATAGGAGATACTGCACCGATTGAGACTGCAGTTGGAACAACAAGCCCCTACTCTGAAGAAGCATCTGGCACAGAAGCAGATCTACAAATCAATCAGACAACCTCTGAGCAGCTTCTAGACGCAGTAATTCAAAAGCTGGGATTAACCACATTGGGGTGGACAGCAGAAATGGCCATCGAATCAATGCGAGAAGCATCTGAATTGATAGCAACAGAGTCAACCCGGGTAAGCAATGCCATGCCAGTGATGGCTATGGAAGATCCCCCCTACCCTGCATGTATATTAACATGGAAGCACATTTAAATTTTCCGCCTCCATCCTCAACCAGAAGCTTGACTTTGCCTTCTCTTCCGGTGTGGAACACTTTAAAAATGGCCACCTCCACAAACCACAGGGCCAAAATGGCCACCTCCATGCCAGCATACCACATGATCACCACAGCAGGAAATTTAAACAATGCCAGCCTACAGACAACCACTGCAATCCTGAAGTTTTCAAGCCCACCCACTGTCAGCCTGCCCACCACAAACCCAGCAGCAATGAATCTGGGGCATCCAGTGCTCCCACCCTTTAACCCAGCTGCACTCCAAAGCATTTTTGAAGCCTTTACAGTAGCTCTTGGATTTTCAGCAACCAGATTCTCCGCTCTGGCCATTCCCCCCCCTACACACACACACACACACACACACACAGAGAGAGAGAGAGAGAGAGCTTCCCTACCTTCCTCCATGATTCCAGCAGTGATTGACAGAGTCCAGAGCATAGCAGCTGGAACCTCAGTGACAGCGATAGACAGCAATCCAAATTCCTGCAGCGGCAGGAATGGAGGCAGGGGTCCAGGTGTCTTCTTCTGTCTTCTGGACCCCAGGTGAGTGCGACAGCCCTAAGGTCTTCTCTTTTGGTGTCTGGGGGCTTTTCGGTTCAGTCCCCCAGCCCCAGGTGGTCGGAACGCCTTCCAGGCCTTCTTTAGCTCTGGGCCTGCTTTCTCAAATGGAGCTCCATGGTGCGCATCTTCCTCTCTTGAAGATCGGCTCCGAATGGATGTATAACTGCAGGAAATAGCAATTCTTGAAAGTGATTTAGTTACAGTACCACACCAGAACCCTATTCCCGAAACAGACTTAGAAATGATTGCGCGTCTGGTTCCTGGCATTTCTATACCGATTCCTCCAATGCTAGAAAATGATTTAGAAATTAAGGCTGCTGTCCAGCGTTTTCAGCATCATAATGCTATGCCTCTCCCATCTAGATTTTAAAAACTCTTAAGGTCTGGATGCAATTTTCTAACATGGTCCAAAGAAATCCTGATGTATTTATTAAGAGAGGGCACATTAATCATGGTACTCAAGCCACCTAAGAAACCATGGTCCCCAGCAATAAACCTTCTGTGTAATAGGGCTTATACTACTTTAATATCCTCAGTTGATCCAGACATTTACACTGCTATTCCTATCAGACATACAGTCCAGGAAGTTTGGATCATATTGCAGAAATGTTATAATAAATACTCTGCAGCAACAACTTCCTTGCTAGCAAAGGGTTTATATTATACAAAATTAAAACCAAGTGATTCCATGGCAGAACAGTTATCCACCTTGACTTCAATGAGGGGAGAGCTTGAAAACAGGGACAACCTATCCTAGACAAATCCATGATTGGGGTCATTTATGCTTCTCTTGATAATTTTATAAATTCTCTTGGGGACCATCCCTCAAACCTCTACAATTTAGAGGAAATATCATCACGATTAATAGATGAGGATAAGAGATGCAGAACTACTGCCCCCCTCAAAAGAGAAAATAATAATCACAGAACATACTTCCACCATGAAAGGGTAAACACTTCCCCAAAATGTTTTAAATGTGGTTCTGTGGAACACTACAAACAGGATTGTCCCTCACAACCCCACACAAACTTCACACCCACATACACAAGAGGGAAGGATGCAAATAGGGAGTACAATATTAGAAGGGGCAGAGGCAGGGGCAGGGGAAAACCCAAAGCCTCCTACGCAAATGGGATTTACCAAGAAATCCACCAAACACAATTCTTAGACACCAAGGATCTTTACATAGTGGATTCAGGCACCACACAGCACACTGCGCTCCAGAAACACCTACTCAAAGACATTCACCAAACTAGATTGTCTGTCCAAGTGGCAAACGGAAATGATGACACTGTGGAAGGGGAGGGAATTGCATACATCCTTGGGATAGATGAATTAAAACATGTACTAAACACACCTAATTTCAGACATAATATTTTAAGAAATTCAGTGTTGGGTGGAAATGGTTTCAAAATAGTACTTGATGACAAGAGTGGTTAATAGAGTGAAAACAAAATAGTGAAATTGTTGCAGAAATTGTTGTGTTTAATCACTTATCTTTTCTAATCCCTAAATCACAGGCGCAAATCTCAATACAGAGGTAACAAAGGCTCAAAGAGATCTGAACCAGAGCAAGATCCTGATGCTGCTTCTTCCAACAACAAAAGCAACACTCCAAAAAGTAACCACACCAACACAAAAGGTACTTCCTCACAAGGAAACATAGGCATGCATTCCAAAGCCTTATCCTCAGGAGGAAGCACAAAATACAGCTAACATACAAGTACACGTGCTTGCACCAGAAAGGAACACAAACACAAAGTTTTAAAAGGGCAAAAAGACAAGGGTAGAAATGGGCAAACCTCTGAATGATGATTGCTCCTATCTTTTGCATCAACATTTAGGACATGCAAGTTTTCCTGTTATTAAAAAAATGCAGAATTTTTCAGAGGGCTTAAAATTAAAAAAGTTGCACCACCTCCATCACCCCAAATGTCACCAAACACAGGGGTCTTACTTCGACATGTGGTGGAAGTGCCCAAAAGCAAAGAAATACTGGAGTGAGATTAAAATTGGATAGAAGAAATTACAAAACAGTAGATCGAAATAAAGCCCGAGACCTTTTTACTAGGGGTGCTACCACAAAAATTTAATAAAGAGATAATATACTTAATATTACATATTTTAACAGCAGCTAGAATTGCATACGCACAGAATTGGAAAGCAAAAGACCTCCATCAGAGTCTCAAAGAATAAATAAAATTTTCAGGTGTGCTGAAATGAATAGACTAACTTTAAAACTGAAGGGAAAAGAAGAACACGAATTTTATAAAGTATGGGATAAATTTTATAATTGACTAAAAGTAAGCTAGGAAAGGATAGGAGCCAGTAGATTAAAAAAAAAAAAACAAGGGAAGAAAGGCCTGTATAACTGTTGTAAAGGAAGAGTGTTTAATGAGTTCAAAGTTATTAAGAAATAAATAAACAAAGTACGCAAATCTCAAAGGAAGATAGTTATATATAGTCTTATGTATTTTATGTATTTTTGTTGTTATGTGTTGTTTTATATGTGTGTTTTTGTATTGTTTGTATCATAGTTTTAATCAATAAAACCTTATTTTTTTAGCTGCAATGATCCTCTTAACTGGCGAGAAAGGTGGTAGGACAAAACTCCCTTAACAAATGAAATTGTTCATTGTTATTTCATTGTTCAGTGAAATTTGTTAACAACAGAAATTTTGGGCTCAATTGTGATCATAAGTTCATGACTATTTATAATTTCACCTCCACTGTTCTGTTTGTTACAGAACAGCTGATCAGTGCAGCAGCTATTTCTTTGCACCCCATGAGAATTTTTAATTCATTCATATAGCCTGCAGTTGAGTATTTATATTAAGATTTGGAAAACTCCTTTAACTGAAGTGACATGCTCCTAATTCTGAACAGCCTTTGATGCCCCAGCCCCAATACTTTTCTCTTACCTACATATTTGCTTTGTTTTGTCAGTTATTTAAATTCCAGTGGGTGTTCAGCAGGTCTGAAACAAAAATTTTAAATAATATGTAAATGTAAGAGCTGCTGATGTGCCACATTTCTCATACCCGACCTGTCTTTGGTATGTTGTAGGCTTTCTATATATAGAAGAGGATTTTTGCTTGATGGCCGTCATACAATGCATTTAGGCTCTTCACCTAAAGTGTCCGTACTGTTCTTTTTTTACCTGTGCTTGGTATATACTCAGTCTAAGCTACAGATCCATACATTTCCCATTCTTTTCCTGTAGATACTGCTGAGCACAATTGACTTTGGGGACATTCCAGTTTTCAGTCCCAGGATTTGAGGCAGCAAAACTATGGATCTGTACCTGGAAGTCCTTGCTTCTGCAAAAGTAGTTTTGAATCCAAGCCCTATTACTTACACTATCTATGTTCAGTTAAAATGGAAACTACCATGTCACATGCTAAAATAAGCAGCATAACTAGTAAATAGAATAAGTATGAAATGCCTAATGGATCTATTCTACAAGTATATATCAATATTTTACCATCAGCATTAAAGCTTTGTACGCTTAGAATGTATCACATTTTCTTTTATTTAACCAACAGATTTTACTATTTAGAAATTGTACTAATGTTCTATATGTTGCAGTACAAACTATTCCATTGTTCAAGAAATAATGTTTTGTGCATTATGTTAGTTAAAGAGGATTGTCTCTTTATACTTACAGCATATAAATATGTCAGATCTGATATTTATACTATTATATATAGCAGTTTAGTATTATGAAGTAAGAAAGAAAAAAGCTAGTTTAGTCTGAAGGTTAAGGCACCAGAAAACTTGAGTTCTAGGTTTGCCTTAGGCATGGAAACCGGCTGAGGGACCAGTCACTTTCTTTCAGCCCAACTCACCTCATAGCATGGTTGTGAGAAAAATGTGGAGGGAGTATTAGGTATGTTCACCACCTTGAGTTATTTATAAAAATAATAAACATGAGATATAAATACAAAATAAAATAAAAACTAATCAATTTTTATTTATACAAAAATAAAAAAATATTTTTCTTTATACATAATAAATATTTTATTTTATTTTATACAAAAACTAGAAGTCAGATGAATCAGGGCCTTGCTAATTTGGGACAATTAAACATTCTGTTGTTTGGATATCAAAGTTAATAATGCTATTAGTTAATATTGTGCTTTTATTAGGCCAGGTCAAAGGTCAAAAACATGCAAATTTTTGAGATTTCCAGATAGTGTAATTAGGCAAGATGCCTATCCTTCTGAAAATATAAGTGTTCTTCATCCCTGCCTCAAAAAGACAAACAAACTAGGTGACAGAAAAGCTGCTGTTTTACTGAAAATAAGACCCAACCAGAAAATAAGCCCTAGCATGATTTTAGGGTGCTCCTAATATAAACCCTATCCCCAAAATAAACCCCAGTTAAAATCTTCAGCCCTGGGGATGGGATGGCCATGGCCAGCACAGGAGGTGGTTGAACGCGCAGCAGCCAATGGTGTCTGGCAGCAGTTGCAGCCTACACAGTGCAGGTGAGTCCAAGTGCTATGACCGCCGAACTGGCCTGCTGGACGCACTATGCCCTGTCATGGCTGCGGGCAAGCAAAGATAGAGCAGGTGCATGCCTTCTGCTTGGTGGCCCAGCCCAGCAGTCACAGTGCTCGGACTCACCTGTGCTTCCCCATAGCCAGAAAGCCTAGAGAATCCTGCTGGTCAGGGAAGTGCCGCCCTGGTGGCCTGGAGGAGGCAGCACAGCTTGCTGAACTTCGCCCTGCATGACAGCAGCGTGGCGGAGGGGTGCAGAGGCGAGTGGGTGCACTGGGGAAGAGGGGCCTCAAATTCAAATTTTCAAATTCAGAATAGAGATGAAAGGGACCTTGGCCTTCTCTCCCCCCGCTCAAATCTTTTCTTGAAAACCTCCAGCACTGGCGCACCCATAATTCCAGGAAGCAAGTTGAGCAGCACGTTTTCTTTGCAGGCTTCTGCATGGGCTCCTGGGTGAGGCCAAAGGTTCCGGAGCAGTACCATCCCAGGGAAGGTAGCTATGCCGTGCTGCGGGCTGGTGGGATGTTCCTGGGAAGGCCGCTCCTGCGTTAGGGGCAGGGTGGGGTGCACGCCTGTGGAAAGCCGATATGGGCCATCGTGGGCTGGATTGCATGCCCCTCCACCTGCTGTTTGGAGGTCAGTCGCAGCGCTTGGACTCACCTGTGTTTTGCAGGCTGCATAGCCTCAAAGTGCGCTGGACAAGGGGCTGGTGGGCTGTAGCAGCTGCAAATGATTGGCCTCCACATGCTCACTGCTTTATGTGCACTGGGGGGGGGGCACCTGGCCAAGCTGATCACTCTGGTACTGTGTTACCCTGAAAATAAGGCCCAATGTGTCTTTTGGAGCAAAACATTTTTTTAAAAAAAACGGGTCTTATTTTCAGGGAGCCATAATATAGGAGACATGTAAGTTGCTTGGAAAAATGTGGAAAGATAAGCAAAGATTCTCATGCATGCACCCACTGTGTTGTGCCCAATTTTACAACCTTTTTTTAAAACCATGATTATGTGAATCAAGCAGTTGTTAAGTGAATCTGGCTTCTGCCATTGACTTTGCTTGTCAAGTGCCAAATTTTTGATCACGTGATCATGGGGATACCATAAGAGTGAGGATCACTTTTTTTAGTGTCATTGTAAATTTGAACCATCACTAAAGGATGCTAGTATGTCAAGGTCTATCTGTAGGGTATGATGGCAATTAATGGTGACATGGAGAAGGAATGGAGGCCTTTCTCGCCCCCCCCCCCCCACTCTCCCATTCCCAATGCTAAAGGAAATCCCTCAGCCAGAAAATTCCCATGGTATTGATTGGGGATTTCACTGACATTGGTGCCACACACGTTGATATGTATGTGCATGTGTTCCTGTGTATCTTAGAATTGCAGCAGGAAAGGAAATTGACCTTATATCTTGGTGCCTACCATATATTGTCCCTGTAAATTGCTAGTGGAAGCAGTTTGCATTTTGAGAAAGCTTCCCGCGTGTCAAATTAAAATGTATATAAAGTTACAAATTGCTTGATTTTTGTGGATACAAAAAGGTAACACACAGTAATTGTCAGTAAGTATCAGTGGTTGCTCAAGAGTTAACTTTTGCTTTTACATGTGCATTAAATAGTTACCATTTTTATTTTCAATCTAAGTATATAATGGAATATATTCCTAGGCATTGTTTGGTGTGATTTATTTTTAATTATACCTTTGGGGTTGATGTCTTGCCATATATAGTGCTTCAGCAGGTGGCAGCACCTGGTTGATTTTGGCTGATCTCAAATGCTACACAGTATTGGGCCAGATTATTTCAAGGGGGGGCTGGGGGACCTGAGAATTTCATGTCTCTAAGCTAAATAGCAGTGCCAAAAACCATCTCAGAAATCATTGGCAAACTGTTTCCAAGTAGACTGCAGGAAATGTATAGCCCAGGGCCTCTTCCTTTTTTAAAGTGGTCAAAGAAAAGATTATTTTTTGCATTTATATTTTAGGATTGTGTCAATGTCCTATTAATATGACAGAATTTGGCTGTTGTTTTTTATTAGTTTATTAATTGGCATGATGTTTCTCAAGTTTTGGTTACATTTTAAAAACAGATTAGTCAAATACTTGTTTTACAATTTTATAGTGTTTTTATTTACACAGTCTCTAAAGAAGAACAGAATTGTACTGGTATACCTGGATTTCCCCCCCCCCCTTCACTCTTGATTTTGGCTGTTCACTTTTGTCAAAAACAGTTTTGTCAAAAGACATTGGAAAAATGGCTTGGCCCTAGGTTCTTAAAGGAATTCATTGTTTGCTGTGGATTGTGGGGAAGGAAGATCCTAATTGCTAAAAAATAGTTTTGTGTTCAGGTTCTGATTATGGCTGTTTTTAAACTAGAGAAGTAAGGCAAAATTTACAGCCAAGAGCAATCATTCTCATTTGGGTTTTTTTTCTTTTCCATATGTAGTTTTGTTCATTTTCTAAACATATTGCCTGTTTCATCTTCAATAGAAAATGATTGTTCTGATCATCATTGCTATCTTTTAGATTCCGTTCATAAATACTATACATGGGGGATAGATCTGAATGAGGCAAAAAAATTAAGGTAATCATGTACCCTTTCTCCAGCTGGTTACCCTTGGCTCTCTCTAACAGAGAAAAACTGAATTAATCCTTCCTGTGATTTTTATTGCTGGTAAGATTGGTCATGTATGAATAGGATGCCATGATCTCCTTATGCCTGTTCGCTGTTCATCCCATAATCTTCCATTACTCAGAATTTTATCACATTAAGCCTTGGTTTAGTGGTGGCTTGATGAGTAAGCCATAATTGCAGTGTTTCCATAACAGCATTTTATAAAGTCATCAGAACCAACTATTTCTCTGGCTGTCTTGGGAGTAGTTTGGAAATGTTTATCGATTCTTCTGTCATATTCTG
Source organism: Boaedon fuliginosus (assembly GCA_027560395.1). Lineage (NCBI taxonomy): Eukaryota > Metazoa > Chordata > Lepidosauria > Squamata > Lamprophiidae > Boaedon > Boaedon fuliginosus. Next base: position 96,463 of record JANHGC010000002.1, on the reverse strand, counting down.
TTTTATACTGGTATTGCTTAATGTCTGAAGATTGGGGCAGGTCACAGAAACTGATGGCAGTGTGACTTCCAGTGAAGGATATATTGCTGGCATTTTAGTGGCTTTTTTGTGCAGCTGTCTGGCCACTGTAAAAACAAGCTGCTAGACGAGATGGGTTTGATACAGGGAACTGCTTATTTTCTTACAAATAAAAATAGTAAAGTCTAGTTTTATGCATAAAGGCAAATCCTACTGGATTATGATATGAATTAGTACAAATATTCCTTCACTTACAACAGGAGTGTCAAACTGGCAGCCCGCAGGCTGGATGCATCATGCGCAGGCTATGCCCACCATGAATGGGAAAACTGTCACGTGACGGCAATGTGAAGCTGCAAGTTTGACATCTGTGACTTATGACAATTGAGCCCCAAATTTCCATTGCTAAGCATTGCTAAGTGAATTTCCTCCCCATTTTACAACCATTTTGCCACAGTTGTTAAGCGAATCACTGCAGTTAAGTGAATCGTGTCATTAAGCAATTGATGGGGGAAGCCATTACTCTGGCTTCCCCCATTAACTTGGTTTGTTGGGAGCCTGCTGGGAAGATTACAAATGGTGATTGCATGGCCCTAGAACAGTGCAAATGTCATAAATACATGCCAGTCTTCCTCCTCTGTTGGGGGAAGGAAAGTGGGGTATAAATCACATAAACATAAACAGTTGCCAAGCATCCAAATTTTGTTCATGTGATCATGGGAAAGTTGCAATGGACATAAGTGTGGAAAATGATCAGATGTCACTTTTTCGGTGCTATTTGGTCACTAAACAAATGCTTGTAAGTCCAGAACTACCTATATGATGTATAACACCAATCACTATAAGAAGCTTTGAAATCCGTTCCCTGTGTGTGTGTGTATGAGAGAGAGAGAGAGAGCTCCATCCCATCTTAAGCTCAGGGTGGTGATATTCATGGAGCCCCTCCTTCTCTTTTACCACCCAGTAACACTGTTCAGTAGAGAGAATGACTGGTCCAGAGTCATCCAATAAATGTGGATGAGAATGGATTATATACTGTCCAATCCCAAGATTCTAGGTAGGTTACAATAATGATGCAGCAAAACCATAAAAACATCAATCATCCATAAAAGCACAAATATCTAAAAATAGTCCCCTCTCAAAACCCAACCATCAAAACAATCTCCAAAAACACAGCCCAACACCACAATTAATAAGTCAGATGAGATAAGTTTGTTTGAATGACTTTGCAGAGGCAGTAGCATTTCAAGTGTGGGGAAGGATGTTCATGGTCCTCCAAAGGTCTTGGAGACCTAACTATGTATTCCTTAATAGGAGTGATTCGAGATAAGGGGTTGGAAGAAGGAATGGCTTTTGAAGAGACTGCATCTGCTACTTGAAAACAGGAAACGCAACCAAGCTCCTTTTCTGTCCTTGATAAGGATTCAATCACCACCACATGTTGTAGTTGATGACTTCAGGTTTAGAAAATCTTGTCTCAGTATATGAAGCTCTAGCACTTTAGTCCTTGACATTTTACAGAGAAAATCAGTCTTGCTGATTAACAATATACCACACATTTAGACAGCTGTAACTAAACATCTGGATGAGATTATTTGGTTTGAGAAAGAATAGGGGGTTGGGGCAATGATTTATAGAATGTTTCTTTGGCTGTAAATCCCAGTTGTAATTGGGACTTTTCGGTCCTTAATTGTTTGCAGCAAAAGAGTGGAACTCAGTGGTTCCCAATTCATGGCAGAGTCCAGAAACCCAGTTGGTGGGGAGCAGGCTGAGGCTTGTTGCTAGGATACTGTTGCCTTTGTTTTGGTCCCAGCTCAATCCTGTATTTAAGACAGTGTATACATTTCTCTGCATTGTTAATGTAATTTGTTCAGGCAGTAAACCACCAAGTGCAATTGAAGGAATCTGATATTCAGAAACACCAGAGGCCAACCTTTTGTGGGCAGGTTATAGTTTGAGGCCTAAAAAGGGATGAAAGATTTGATGTGGGTGACTGATTATATGCTGTACACGCAAGCCGTTGGGCCTCCATACTGTTGTGATGGGCTCTTGTTAATTGTCAAACTTGGCCAAAAAAAAATGCAGTGGCCTGCTTTAGAATCAGTGAGTCAAGGTTTTTTTTAATACTGCAGATGATTAATTCTTTCCATGTAAACATAGGTACAATATCTGAGAAAGTATTGTTGTGCAGTACTTGAACACTCCGTCCTGCAATAGCTGCTTGTCCTAATAAAAATGTTTAATACTGCTTTCATATACTGCTTTTGTTTCTTAAGGGAAGATAGGCTCATGGGGGTAAAATAAAAACTATCCCTCTTCGTCCCCATCCCATTAGCCAGATTGAACCACTACTCTTTGGCAACAGTTATTCTTTGGACAAGTCACCTTTTCATCCCACCATCTAGTTAATGTTCTAAATCTTTTTTACTTCCATCTTGTATGTTGCTTGTCTCCATGTATGCATGAGATCCTTCAATTTTATTATTAGAAGTATTTCTATTGTATAGCTGTTTTAGATGTCATCTTCAGCTAAACAACTTTCTCTGTTACCCTGTATTGGTTCCTATTGAACCTTTACAGCAAACATGGACAATCTTCTGGTTGGATGTTATAAAAAAGGTAGTCTTTAAAACTGTAGGGTCCAGGTCACTTTTTTCTTGCTATTTTTACACCCCACTACTCCAGATCAGTTGTTTCTGGCTCAGTGAAAAAGTCAATATTCTTGAACATAATACTGGGAGTTAATTTTTGGGGAGTGAGGCAATTCTATTTCCCTCCCAGAAAACCTGCCTTTTTCCCCTAGCAAGAAGTTAATGATCAACAAACTAGAGGACAGAAACCATGTTATTTACACTTCCTCACTCCAGTCTTGCTCTAGGTGATAAGTGAAGTGGTCTGTCTGTATGAGAATATACATATATATTTTATTGTGGTGTATAAATGTGGGTATGTGCACTTCTCTGGGTTTCTCAGGCAGTTTGTACAAGCATTGGAGTGAAAAGGCTTGCCAACTCACGATTTAAAAGCTTTTGTCTGTTGTTACTGAGTACAGGGAATTTCTTGCTCAAACCATCATACAGGATGCCAAATTAAAAGATTATTGAAAGACTGTTCATTACTGAAAGACTGAAATGAAGTCAGTAACTATATACTTTATGCATGCGCTTGATGTCTGATCTTTTGATAAAAAATACCTTAAGGGTATTTACTATAGACTATAAGAATGTCTGCTCTCAGAATTACTGTAATGCATGCACACTCAATGAAGTTTGCATTCCCAAAGTGACTCATATTTCTGATGGGAGAAATATCACCAGCAATTTAAATGGGAGAAATAAATTCCCTGCAGCAGTTCCTTCAAAGTCCATTCATCTTCCTATCCCACCTCCCTCTTCCTAGGATACTTCTTTTGGCAATTAGTAGCTATAACTTCTAATGGCCAATAGCAGAAACCAAGCTATGTTTCCCCTCAGTGGTTCAATCCCAAGGCAGTAAATACAAATGTGGAATTTAGATTACCAGGTCAGACAACTGCGGGGCTGATAGAGTGGGAGTATTCTGACATTCTCTTGCCTGATGCTTGTGTTGTAAGACAGTGGGGTACTATTGAGCATATTTAGTTGACTTCGTTGGCTCTGCTGTGTAAAAGTGATATATAGGAATTGTTCCTTATGTAAAGCATTATTGCTGAGACTTCATAATTTTAGAAATACAGAGGGGGGTGGAAGTATATTCAGTCTTTTTGATTGTTGTTTATTTTCAAACTAATTTTATCTTAGCACATATTGTATATTTCATTTATTTTTAAAAAACTTTACACCTATCAATGGATTAAGGAATCATGTGGGTTTTGCTTATTTGCCTAGGCTGTTCTGTGATTCCATCCCCAAACATTGATCATCTTTCCCATGAATGAAGCAAAGTCTCCTGCTTCTGCTAGCAGCAAAATTGCATAAGTATGTTAACTTGAGAGATAACTTATTTAAGCATCTCTAAAAACAGATACACATGAATGCAGAGAGGGAGAAATATTTAATTGCTTCAATTTGTGGAATTCATACGGTCAGGTTTTACCAAAAAGTAATTGGTCAGTTTGAAAAACTAGATGCTTTGAAGAGCCAGAGTTATTCCTGGTTCTGTTCTTTCTTATTTATGTGTGGGACTATTAGAAGTTGTTAACATTCCAGTTCAACTTATCAGCGAGTGTAAGTTTCACTCTCCCTTACACGCTCAATAAAAAGCAGAGCTCAAGGTTAGAGGGAACAGAATGTTGCTACCAACATGCCCAGAAAAAACAACATGTTATTGTTGTCTTGCTGGGCCAGGGGTGGGCCTTTATGACCTGTGGACTTCGACTCCCAGAATTCCTGAGCTAATTGTGTATTTTCTTTATATTTTGTTATTTTCTTAGTCATCTTCAGTGGACAAAATTTAGCAATGATTTCACCAAAACTAGGTGCATTTTTAAAATTCTTTCTTTCTTTCTTTCTTTCTTTCTTTCTTTCTTTCTTTCTTTCTTTCTTTCTTTCTTTCTTTCTTTCT
>JANHGC010000002.1:59467-70264 GCA_027560395.1 Boaedon fuliginosus | reverse complement strand
ATCCCGCCTCTCTTCCCCAATGGGGAACTCGAGGCGGCGTACAGCAATAATACTGTGCCCAAACATAAAATCTTACATAACAGGGGTGTCAAACTCAAGGCCCAGGAGCCACCCTGGAAACAGTGAAGGACCGGCCCACAATGCCTCTGCCAGCGAAAACGGAGCTCTGTTTCTGCTTGCAGAGTGCTCAGGCCACCGCAGGCATGCCCCCCTCCCCCCAAACATGAGTGCCATCATGCTGGCCATGTCAACCCCAGACCCCAGACGTCATACACAACCCTGGTGGGGGCCTCAATGAAATTGAGTTTGACACCCCTTATAATGTAGAGATTTCATCAGTATAAACAATGCAGTACCTCCATTGCATTCATAACATCACAAGGAAGCTTGAGAAGAATTTGAAAAGATTATACCGTGTTTTCCTGAAAATAAGACCGTCTTATATTTTTTGCCACCAAAAAAGGCACCAGGTCTTATTTTCGGGGAAGGCTTCCACTGACTGACTAATTAGTTAGGGACACACGTATATTGGGCGCACATGTAAAATTTCAGGGGAGGTTGTATTTTCAGGGAAATGTACATAATTGGAAATTTAACTCATTGATAAATTAGTTGGTAATGACAACTAAAGTTGTGAAAGAGACGTAGACTTGATAGGCCTGGAAAAAATTACTACGGAAGTTTTGCTGCATATAAGGGTGCCTTGATTCAATTGTCTATTGTATTCATTGTTTTTTCTTACACATTTATGGTAATAATAGTAGCAATAATTCATTAAATTTGTATGTCACCCAATTGTCAATGACAATGAAACAAAAAATATAACCAATAAAATGTAAAATACCCGAAAAGAAGGCAAGTGTGATGATGTCAGATTGAGGGGGCAGGGGCTGTCACCTTCCCTTGGCAGAGGACTGGGTGAAAAACCAGGTTTTCACAGTTCTTGTAAACAATAAATGGGGGGAGGGGTAGGACCTCATTCCTAAGGGCAAGCACTGTTACAGTAAAGGTATTCTGCAGTCCCAATAGATGACATTGTTTAATTGAAAAAAATCCTGCAGGATAAAATAGGCCAGGTAGATGTTATGGGAGACACGTGCTCCCTGAAGTAATCAGGTCCTTTGAATATAGGGCTTTGTAGGTAACAACCAGCTCCTTGAATTCCACCCAGAAACAAACCATTACAGCTCACAAAGCCGAGGCAGAAGATACATGGGAATACATGTCACTATTACACGTCACTATTCATAGTGCTACATTCTGGACCAGTTAAAGTTTGTGGAGGGTGTTCAAAGGGATCTATGATGCACTGAATGGAGAGACTAAATTTATATGCACTGGATATCTTACATATAGAAAGCCTTAAATTAAAAGATGGTTTTAAAAGTGAACTATTGAACTATGCATGATCTCTACAGATCATATCATGTGGGTTTGGTTTCTAAGATAATGTTTAAGTGATCTGGGGTTTTACCAAGAGAAGATAGTTATGGGGGAAATTGGTCAAGGAATGGGAATCTGGGTTTGTTGATAAAGAAGGTCTGCAGCACAAACTAATGACAAGATATTTGCAAATATTGTTTTTTTTTTTTAAAAATGAGATTCTCAGGAGATAATATACTTTATAATATATTCCATGTATGTTCAATGAAGTTGTAGAGAAATAAAGGCTATATAGCATTGAATTATATAATTTCTAGGAATCTACGATATTAGCAGTCAAGTGATTAGTTTCATAATTTGGGATAAGAAATATATTTGTTGGCAATTGTAATGAGGAGAACTTGTCTTGTTTATTTTAGGCAAGGGCAGCCAGTGTATTCCATTCCTCCAGGTGGGTTTAGACATCCATATCCTGCCTTGGCCATGAATGCTTCAATGTCCAGGTGTGTTCAAGTGGGAATCTGGGTCTAATTCTCAACTAGCAAAAACTGTATCTGTGCATCCTATGTCAAATTAGGGTCAAGAACTCTCTCACACACCTGTTATCTCGTAAAAGAAATTATACATGCTTTATGTCTTACATCGTACATATGTGGAGATATTTGTTTACATGAAAAAGTAGACATTTGTGTAAAGGCAACATTCAGTCTGACCTGATGTTGCCCAGAATACAACTATCACTGTATCTTAAAAGGGATACCAGATGAACAGCTCATTGATCCTTGAATTGCTATAGTTTACATATTAGAAGCAAATTTAAGGGAATGAAGTTTGCTGAATTAAATTAGTAATTGGTACTCTCTAAAACAGGTTTTTAAAACTTTTAAACCTACTTTTGAAAGTTAGATTAGGTGAAAGTTCTGTTAGTAGAAAAGTGGCTGTGTTAAACTTTTTGGTTTGGGGCTTTAGTTTTTCATGGGACCTCCAAAGAACCATTAAGATCTCATAGATGTGGAAGGGCCCTTAGGCCATCATCTACACTGATGCTTTATGTAATCATAATTCTGATTACGCTGTTGCCATTTTTCACCATCATGTCTTGGATTTCTTTACAGCACAGCTAAGTTGCTAGATTTGGTTCATATCCCTATTTGACTACATAGCTTATTTGGTGATCCAGATGTGTCAGTCTTAGCCCAATCCATATCACAATATTGTTATTGCAGGGATAAAATAAGGAAATGAAACTCTCGTGTTTGACTTGATTTGGGGAAAGGCAGTGAATCAATAATTTGCCATTTGGACCTCATTTTTGTGAAATTAACTTCTAATTGACAGAAATCAAAAAAGCAGAATGAATAGAAATTTCTAATAAGAAATAAAAATAGACACCTATTCTCTTTAAACATTGTTTTAAAATATGTGGATTATACAGAAAAGAACCGAAATCAGTCCAAGTAGTTCGCTCTGCCTTAGCAGTTAATACAATAAATAGTTTATTCATAAGTTGGCCTTCTGTTATTGCCATTGACCTTAGGTTTTACTGTTCCTTTGGGGGCTCTGGCAAGATGCCAAAGAGAAAAAATGGAAGGGGTATGACAAAATAATAAATAGATGATATGTAATGATGAAAATAATTGTGAGAAGCATTTGTTTTCAGCATACAACCTTTGTGCTTCAGCTTGATGTCTAGCAGGTTTTCCCCTCATATGGTTCCTCCTCCTGCACATGGAATTCATCCCTCAGGAATCCCACACCCCACCATCGTGTCGCCTATTGTTAAACAAGAGCCGACACCATCCAGCCTGAGTCCTGAAGGAAGCTCGTAAGTAATAGGTTAGCTGCCTGCTGCCTGAATGCCTTGGTTGGTGGAATGTCTAATAGGGAAACAGTTGCTATCCATTTATTATTTCTTAACATACTTGGATGCATGTATGTCCTCACAAATTCATGATAATGCAACCTTACTGTGCACTATAAAATTCCTCCAACTAATTTAATGAGTATTTTTGGAATGCATTTTTCTTTTTATTCTTTCAACCTAGTGAAAAGATGGAAAGAAATAATGCAAAAGGATTAGGGCTCTAGCATTAGCACAATGAACACAACAGAACCAGATTTGGCATGAGGGGAGGGAAGCTTGAAAACCAGTGATCAAGTTCAAAAAGCGCCAGATGAGCCTCCAGCTGTGTGGAGAAAAACATTTCCCCACAACATCCCTGCAGAAAAGGCAGTTTCGCAGATAGTTGCTCATGTCTCTGATTATAAGCTGAGGGCCTCTTCCTTCCCATACCTTCTCTATCTGTTACATGACTCTGAAAATGGAGCTATTATTAAAGACTTTGAAGGAAATCCAGAAGCTCTGACCTGCATGCTTTTCCTAATTTGTTTTAACAAATGGAAACAACAATCTTCTATTTCTTGAACTAGACACCAATTTGGAGTCCTCTTAAGTTAGGTAAAATAGCAACAGGCTTTTGTTAACATGCAACATAGCTGGGATAAATTGAATAGAGCAGATAACTTTGTCTTCATTGCAAGTTCTACACAAGTGCACATCACCCCTACACTATTCTTACCTTGAGAACAGTCATTGTGCGCTGTATCTTATTCCATCAGCCATTAAAGGTATGGAATATTGCACACTATATTACTAGGTGCTGCAGCTTTGAAAGTGAAGGCTTTTTTCATAGGCGTAGCAATTTCTGCAGTATTCGGTACTTTTGACTCAATAGACATGGTGTGAAATGAGCAGCTAACCACTTCTAATAGTGCAGAGCTTGTTAGAAATAACAATCCTTCACTGTGCCTCATGTTTTCTGTTCCTTGTTGGTGGAAAGAGAGTGCATAGATACGTGGATTATGCGACTGTAATGAAAAATGTGGCTCTTCCAGAAAAACACCTGTTATTGTCAAAAAGGAAGAGGAGAAGAAGCCCCATATAAAAAAGCCCCTGAATGCATTCATGTTGTACATGAAGGAAATGCGCGCCAAGGTTGTGGCAGAGTGTACGTTGAAGGAGAGTGCCGCTATCAACCAGATCCTAGGAAGACGGGTATAAGCACACTTTTTTGATTCTCTGCTCCACTTGTGTCATGTGCTACTGACACATTCAAAATTTGCTTGTTGTGACTAATGTATTGTTCTTGTGCTGTTTCACAATGCCATTCTAAAAAAGTTCAAAGTCCATCATAGGTTGTCAGTTGTCTAGGACTCAGGACTTAAGAGTAACTTAACTCAGGACTTAAGAGTAACTTAACTCAGGACTTAAGAGTATTTCGTTTGTTGAGTAGACTGAAGATGGAGGATAAACCAAGTATTGGTGAATATTAAGAAGTCTAAATATAAAACGGCTCAGAAAAGGATGTAGAGTAGAGGTCCCCACCCTCCCCTGGGCCAGTACCAGTCTGTGGCTTACTAGGAACCAGTCCGTGCAAGTGACAGCCGAGCGAGCAAAGCTTCATCTGCACATGTGAGATCTATCCATCCCCCAGATTGCGGAAAAATTATTTTCCATGAAACTGGTCCCTGGTGCCAGAAAGGTGGGGACCACTGATGTAAAGAATGTCGGCTGAGAAAGCGGACCTGAAGCAGTTAGAGGAATAGGAAAAATGAAGGAAAATAGCAGAAATTCTGAAGCAACATCAGACTCCAGAGCCAGAATACTGTGGATGGGGTAAAAATGCAGAAGACAAGAGTCAAGGTTGCAAAATGGGATGGAAAACAGCTGGATTGTAAGAAAGAAAATGGATAATAGAGTGTGTACCACAGGATTGAACAACTTTTTTCCATTGCATATAGAACCAGAATAGTTTCTATTTTGGTAAGAAAGATGTGCTGGACTAGCAATATTTGGCAGGTTGCACACAGGTGATTCTTGTATATGTCTGGGCTGCGTAATTCTGCCTAATGTTGCCTGTTGCTGCAGTGTTGAGATTTTCCAATCCTCATAGATTGGGAGGGGTTGATGTAGAAAGAGGAAAAGAAAGTTAAACTTTCTTAACAGTGACTTGAATTAAGCCATTGAAGCTTTGTTTGTAGGTTTAAGTTGCTACAAATATGCATGTGCCTTCAGTTATTTTCTCACTATAATGTTGGGAGTGGATTGATAAAATCAAACATTTGAGTTATTTTGTATAAAGAGTACCATAATTTTCAACCATCATTTAAAGCTTTATTCCATGTTCACACTACAATATATATTTCTATGCTTCAGTGGCATTCGTTGTCCCGTGAAGAGCAAGCCAAATACTATGAGTTAGCACGGAAGGAACGACAGCTTCATTCTCAACTCTACCCCACTTGGTCTGCCCGAGATAACTATGTAAGTCATAATTGCAATTATGTATGTTTCAATAATGGTACTTCTAGTAATCATCGTCATCATTCAAATTCTGGGATCTGAACCGCTGCATCTATACTATAAACAATTAAATATATGTTTCATTTATGTTTCATTGTTCAGAATTGTTTTCAAAGTTGAGTTGTAAACTGTCAATCGGGAGATTCAGGCAGTTCAAATGAGTATAAAGATTTATTGCAAGGTTAAGCTCTCTACAAAAACCTAAGCTACTAACGGTCAAGCGAAATAAGCAGGAATTAAGAAAGCATTCAGGGTGGACTGGACTTAGATCTCTTGTGGGTGCACAGAGACCCATGACTTATGACACATTTGACCCCTCCCTCGGGCTCAGCTTGGTCATCTTCTACATAAATAATCAGAAATATGTGAAGGAAACACAAAGATATCGTAATGTTAAAAGCTGGGAATAGATAACCAATTTCAGCAGGGAATAGTGAGAAACTCAGTTAGCTGCAGTTGACTTCTGAATATTCAATGAAAGTTTGCCATGCATTTCTAAAATGATTTAAGGGGGATTGAAGAAGGATCCAGTAGGAATTGATTAAAATTAATCATAAGGTATATAGTGTGCAAAACTCTGTTTTTCACAACAACAAATCCATATAAACCCTTATTTGGGCAAACTAAGATATTTAAAACAATGATGAGGAATCTCTTTTGGGAAAACATTTTTGTTTGCTCTCTCAATATTTGCCTTTATTCATTGCTTACTGTAAATTTTTCATAGTCACCATTTCTGTAGTAAAGTCAATAAAGTATAAAATTCTCATAATGGAATCGCTAAATAATATGTAGCAGAGCATCTCATTATGAAGCTCCCAATTTTCTGTGCTGTTGTTTTCTTTTCCCTAAATAAAATTTGCAGCCAGAGTTGCCATGTCTATTTTTTGTTTCTTGAATAATTATAAACAACTAGATAGCTGGTTTTAAATGTGTTTATGAAAGCAAATGTTTCTGTTTTTAGATAGTCTTTCTGCAATATGTATTTAATTGGATGAACATCTTTTTATTATGGCAGTCTTCACCATAAATAATTAATGACAAAAAAAGCACATGCTGTTGTCTGGTACAGTGACTTATTCAAATAAAATTGTTTTGCATGGCATTTATCTCCTTAAGTATTGTAAGTTTTCTGCTACCTTATGCCTCCCAGCGCCCAGTCAGGTCCCACAGAGTTGGCCTGCTACAGGTCCCATCAGCCAAACAATGTCGGCTGGCGGGTCCCTGTGCTGAAGCCTTCTCTGTGGCAGCGCCAACCCATTGGAATCAGCTCCCGGCAGAGGTCAGGACCATCCCCACCTTGTTGGCCTTCCATAAAGCCGTAAAGACCTGGCTGTGGCGGAAGGCCTGGAATTAATTTGCCCGCCCTGGATGTGTGATTGTGGCCTTAGATGATTTTATTGTGAATGTTGTAATTTTAGAATTGTTGTTAGCCGCCTCAAGTTCCCCTTGATCGGGGAAGTGAGGCGGGGTATAAATCAAATGAATAAAATAAATAAATCTACAATGTGATTCTGACTTTTGGTAAATTTGTCCTTTTCAGGGTAAGAAAAAGAAAAGAAAAAGAGAGAAACAAACTCAGCAACACATCCAGGAAACAGGAAGTATGTATCATTGCCACTTGATCAATCTGGTGTTAATCCATCAGTCTGGTCCTGAATGAGTGTAACAGCACTAGCCCACCTACTCACCCCCAAGTGAGAGGACATTATTTGCCTGTCTTACAGTGTCTCCTAATTGGGGAAAGCTAGCTTCCTAATCTGGGTAGGAATTTCAAAATGGCATTAAGGATTAAAAAGAGAAACAGATGTTGAACGGCTAGATTGAGGGGGGGGGGAGATATAACTCCAAGTTGTTGGTTCCTAAAAGCAAAATTCAAAGAAAATGTAAGCTGGCTTCTGGACAATCGGCATTATGAGAATAATACTCCTGGTGCTATGGCTTTGGTACCGCCCTAACTACAATGCTGACTGGGAATGGCTGCTTTCAGAATAAATACATTTTTCAACCAAGGAAACAATCTGCTTTTAATCATTTCAGCCCTTTCCCTATTTGGCTGGAAAAAGGTCATCTGCCATTTACATTAGGATGGTAGATTCGGAACTGCATAGTTTATGGCTCCATCTTTAACCACTCTTTTTTTTAGTTAAGCAGCTTTTACGGCATTAAAATAGATTAGGATAATTTCAAGTGGGGTGAAAGTTGGGAGACAACGAAGGAATCAATACCCCTCTGCCCTCTTTGTTATTAACAGATCCAATGGCTTCGAAGAGCAAGAAGCCCTGCATGCCATACCTGTCCGCTGACAAGTCCTGTGACAGCCCTGCATCCTCTCATGGCAGCATGTTAGATTCTCCAGCCACCCCCTCCACTGCCTTGGCATCACCCGCAGCGCCCGCTGCCACCCACTCTGAGCAAGCACAGCCCCTCTCCTTGACCACCAAACCCGAAGCCAGGGCTCAGCTGTCTCTGCACTCGGCGTCCTTCCTGCCCAGCAAGTCTGCTTCCTCTTCCTCAAGCCTCACCAGCCAGTCACCTCTCCTCTCCAGGGCTCTGCCCTTCACCTCCATGCCCCCCACGGCTCTTCTGACTGCACCGCCGACTTTTGCAGCCATTTCGTCTTCTCAGGCCGCCCTGGCTATGTTGCAGGCCCAGCCGCTCTCCTTGGTAACCAAACCAGCCGAATGAGGAAGCTTCCCCAACAGCCGTCTACCTGTTAAAAACCCTCAGTTGAGATTACGAAGCAGACAAAGCCATTTATTGGTCAATATTTGACCCTTTCTGAACTCTTCCGTAAGGTGACTCTTGAGGAAGAAAGTGCTCTACTCTCAGAGTTGTTTTCAGTAGTCTGTCTAAAGACCATTTTTTATTATATTTTTAAATAAAATCCCACCACCATGAGGAAAAAAAAGACTACTTTTTAACAAAATCCTGAAAAGAATGGAAAACAAAAAATACAAGCCAAGTCCTATAATTCTATCAGTGCCTCTTAGGTATGTAGACTTGTACAGATGGATCATCTCTCAATGGTGTTTGCATGTTTTGATATCTTGCTAACTTTTGCTATCTCCCATTCCCTTGGCCAGACAGTGTTTTATATGACTTCTCCCCTCAACCTGCTGTTCCCTTCTTTTTCTAAAAGACTTGCAATATGTACCAGAAGACACAGTACCACAGAAATATAGTACCTCACTGTCATATTCAGAACTGCCAAGCCTCGGGGAGGCCAAATGCATTTTTTATAATCTGGAGTGACTGTCCGGGAAAATGGTAGGACAATCCATTCTATTTCCTTACAGAATTATTTTCTGTAGCAGGCAGTAGGGGAATAGGCTTTGGGAAATTCCATGTTATTTTAAAAAAAAATAAATCTGCATCCTAACTTGCTGTGTGAGAGCATTCAATGAAGAATTTACATTCAATACATCTTGCACCCTGCCACTCCTTTCCCCTTCATGAGTATGCACGAAGAGGAAAAGTGTTTGTAACTGATGCCTTTATATTAAGATTGTCTAGCCTCTTGGTTCTGTCTTAATTTTGACCCCATTAATTCCCAGAATGGGACCATAAACTATTCCTTCACTAATAAACTAATGAAGTGTATATAAAGAATAATTTGTACATGTTGTTGGATGAGCCCATCTCAAGATTCTTTCTTTAGATCTTGAGAAATGAGATAACTGCAAGAGGGAAGGGTGCAGAAAAAGCTGTTAAGCTTTAGGGCAGGAGTCCCCAACCCCTGAGCCATGGTCCACCATTGGGCTGTGACTCATTCAAGGAGCTGCACATGGGCATGCTTGCCAGCCACTCGCCTGAAACCATCCCCTCTCCCCTCCCCATCAGCAAAGCCGGAAATGTTAGGGAACTCTCCTCTAGGGAATGGAAAAAGACCCCATTCATATTCTAGATTGGGGTCCCCAGTCTCCGGCCCATAACTGAGTTGTGGCCTACTCGGAATTGGGCCGTGCGAGTGGCTGGTTGGAGTGTGCACACGTGCACCTCAACTTGCACCAGTCTGCCACTCATGCAAATCGAGCTGCGCACACATCAGACCACCACTCATGCGGTCCAGCTCCCCTCCCACCACTGCCATCGCCCAGCTGGGCCACCAAGCCACAGAAGTTTGGGACCACTGTTCTAGATAACACTTCTTCCAGTAACCTGACTGTCTACACTTAAAAACAAGACAATTAGTGTAAGGGAAAGAGGTGATTAAAATTCAGGAAGCCAGTAATTGACTGGCATATAGGTTGATTAGGCCAAATGGGGTGAGCAGAATGAGAAACTGGTTTGGAACTAGAGCTGTTTTATTTATAATCTCACATAATCTTCAGCAAGTGCCTTATAGAAGTCTTCCAGTTATCTTTGTTAAGAGTCTGTAGTCGTCATTGAAGGGAAGCGAATAGTTTGATTTTCCTCAGCTATCCAGTAGGGTATTAGTGACACGGTTGGCCAGGAAATAATGTAGTTACCAAAACCATCAAATGTTGGCATCTTCCCCATTAAAGCTGCTGGTTCCATTAATTGGAGCATGAAATTTAAATTACTGCCCAAATGTTATGACTCTTTGCCAGGATGTCACATTACCTGCTTGTTCATTTTTTAACGCTGCTTTCATTTCCAGTATTAACTTAATCTATTCTTAGAAGTAACCTAATTCTATATAGTTTACACTGTAGATTTTCCCTGTAAGCACATGCTGGGAAATGTAGATTGTGCATGGTATCCTGCATACATAAGAATTCTGGTGATTGTGTGAGGTGATGCACAAAGACATTCTTTGTTGTTATTGTAACTGGAAACCCCTTCCTCAGGGTCTCCCCCAAGATCAGCTCAAGTTGCAATGATGCATCCAGCTTACAATTTTGTTGGCTACAAAAGAGATAGCCGTTGCTTTCTAGGGATTTTTTTGACTTCCCTGTCTAGCTTACACTTCTGATGTTCTCTGGAGATTTTCCTCCTAAGCATTAATCATGGCCAATTCTACTGACCCCAAACAAGATCGGTCAAGAATTTCCACCTGTTCATGTATGATCCATATAGACTGGGAG
>JANHGC010000002.1:48501-59367 GCA_027560395.1 Boaedon fuliginosus | reverse complement strand
CCCGGGGGGCCAGCACCAGAAGAGAAACTATAGTCTCAAGTTGTGACATAGAACAGGATTCTATAAATAAAAACCCAGCTTTTCCTAAAATTTAACAAAGCACAAATCATTATAAAGTAGACAAAATGTTTACTCCGATGCAGTTAATTTTCTATTATAGTAGAAGAGTTCTCCCTCTTCATTGGGAGAGCTGGGTTTTTTTTGCTAAACAGGTTCCAAAGTCTAAAAAAGTTTGAAAACCATCGTACCAATTTCATGCTATATAATTAAGCTTCATTTTCCAATTCATTTGCAATTACTATGTTGAATAACATACACTGGAGGTAAGGCAGGAAGGATATTTGTTGCCTGTTCTTGCCCTGATTGATCTGAAAATTTCAGAGACATTCATCCAAACGGAAGATGATCTTGAATTTAAGGTGATCTCTCTCTCTAGCCTCTATACACACACACACATAGACACACAAACACACACACACACACACACACACACACACACACACACACACTGGAAAATGGGATGGGCTGTATTGTTAGCAATCTCTTTGTGCTAATGTATTGAACAGTGCCCCCCAACCTTTTGGGCACCAGGGACCGGTTCTGTGGAGAGAGGCTTTTCCGTGGACCGGAGGGGACGTGATTTTGTGTGCTGCCTGGGGTTTCACTTGTTTGAGTGGACCTGTTTCTGGCATGCTGTGTGCTGGTCCATGGACTTGGGGTTGGGGACTATCTAAAGTGGATTGGCCAGACCACTTTTACACTAAGTGGGTAGCTTAATGCTTTGGACTAGAGGTATTCAATCATTGCAACTTTTAAAGACCTGTGAACTTCCAACTCCCAGAATTCCTGTTGCTGGCTGGAGAATTCTGTGAATTGACATTCACAGGTCTTGAAGTTGCCAACATTGGACACCCTTGGTTTGGAAGGACCCTGTGTTGAAATACGCTTGTTTCATGCATGCAACTTAATGACTTGGATTAAAACCTTGATATACAAGGTTAATGGGGCTATAAGGTGTAGTTCTCTGTATCCCCGGGATATAACAGATTAACAGAGTTGGAAGGGACCTTGTAGGTCATCTAGTCCAATCCCCCGCCCAAGCAGGAGACCCTGCCTATACCATTTCTAACAGATGGTAGTGTAGTCTCTTCTTGAAAGCTTCCAGTGATGAAGCTCCCACAACTTCTGAAGGCAAGCTGTTCCTTTGGTTGATCGTTCTCACTGTCAGAAAATTTCTCCTTATTTTCAGTTGGAATCTCTCCTTGTTCAGTTTCCATCCAGTATTCCTTGTCTGGCCTTCATGATTCAGAATTTCTTTATGTTTTTAAAACCAAATCCAATGGAAATCAGAGAGGCTCGGATTCAAAATGTTAGAGTAGCATTTACTGATGGTTCAGTTGAAGTCTGGAAAGGGAAGCACACTTGCATGCTTGGCTTGTAATTTATTATATCAGACACATATTTACAGGAAAAAAACAAAAAGAACTGTCTGTCATAAGTAGATCAGTAATTTTAATATCCAGTGTAAGAGTCGGTAACAGCAAGGCAAGTCTCGAATAAAATGACACAAAACCAATTTTCCCCCTTGTCCTGGGGAGAAATAAAATACCAAAATCTTGATGGAAGTTGTATCTGCCATGCCTATTGGAATCTCCTTTAAAAAATATTGGCTGCATCATTTTTTAAAATGTATTTCCATTGAAAACAGGATGCCAAGTTTTTTCATGTTAGCAGTTCAACAATGGTTCTTTTTTTCTAAAAAGCAAAAATTGATTTCAAGAAACATCCCCCAAAAAACACTGCATATTTGGCAAAAAGCACCTGTGTCATGTGCAACCTTGCTCGGAGAATCCCAAGAGTTGCCTGCAGACAAGCAGCCTCTTGAATCAGATTTCATGGAAAATTAAAGGCGTGAAGCAACCTGTCAGAATAATTAAAGTCTGACCCTGGGCCAGACAGCTTCAAACAGATGTTGAGCTTTAGCAGGAGAATATTTCTTTGTTTTACGCTCCATTTTCCCATACAGGAAAGAACATCTGTTAGGGTGCTGCTTCAGTAGGAAAAAAAATGGCAAAGTACTTTGCCGCAACAGGTTGGCAGTCAAAATACAACTTGCATCTTAGCTTGAGGGTTTGTGTCTAGGGCCATGTTTGCTTCCAATGTAGTCCTTGACTTACAACAATTCATTTAGTGACTGTTCAAAGTTAGAACCTCACTGAAAAAGTGATTTAAGACCATTTTTCATACTTAAAACCATTGCAGTATCCCCATGGTCACTTGATCAAAATTTGGATAATTGGCAACTGGCTCATATTTATGAGTGTTGCAGTGTCCTTTTGTGACAATGGGGAAGCCAGATTCACTGAACAACCGTGTTACTAATTTAACAATAGCAATGATTCACTTAATAACTCTGTGAAGACAGGTCGTAAAAGAGGGCAAAACTCATGTAACAAACGTCTCGCCTATCAACTTAAATTTGGGGCTCAATAGTGGTTGTAGCAGATAGCATGGCATCAAGCCGTTTCATTGGTTCGGGATCTCTTTGCTTTCTCATGTAAAAAGCTACCTGGCCAACACAATCCTAACTGCTAACAAGATGATGCTTCTTGATGGCAAGATACTACCCAAGTTAGGGCCTCATCTGGCATCGCCCAACCATTTTTGAGGCCGTGTAAAGCATAATCTTATTGCAATCATCAATGATTGTTGAATGGCTTTGCTAGTTGCCGTGAAATCAGTAGTAGGATTGCTGCTTGATTGGCATGTTTTCATGAGTTCCCCATTGGGGAAGAGAGGCGGGATATAAATCTAACAAATAAATAAATAAATAAATAGGATGGGAACATGGAAAATAACAGCCCCATCAATACCACTGCAAATATGGGCATCTCATATCCTTGGCACCACTAAAAGTAAAGCTAAATTAGTTACTGCTGCAGATGTAAGTAGTCTGTAATGAGTTATAATCAGGTGTAGTTTCACCCAGTCTTGAAATCTTATCCCTCCATTGTTTTCCCAGTGATACAATAAAAAAAAGGAATCTGATAAACATAAGAGTTGCGTTTATCTTGCCGCATTCTTAGTGATCTGCTACAGAAACCCTGTAGCCACATTTTTCATAGCTGCCCACTTGCGTGCCATGGACACCGTCCTCCCATTTCTGCCACAGGTCTTGAGTGCATTTTGGGGGGGGTTATTAGTTGCGAAGTCACGTCTGACCCATTGCGACCCCATGGACAATGTTCCTCCAGGCCTTCCTGTCCTCTACCATCCCCCGGAGTTCATTTAAGCTCACACTGACTGCTTCAGTGACTCCATCCAGCCGCCTCATTCTCTGTCGTCCCCTTTTGCCCTCAATCTTTCCCAGCATTAGGCTCTTCTCCAGTGAGTCCTTCCTTCTCATTTAGTGGCTAAAGTATTTAAGTTTCATCTTCAGGATCTGGCCTTCTAAAGAGCAGTCAGGGTTGATCTCTAGGACTGACCAGGTTGACCACCTTGCAGTCCAAGGGACATAAAATAGTCTTCTCCAGCACCATAGTCCAAAAGCCTCAATTCTTCGACGCTCAGCCTTCCTTATGATCCAAATTTCACAGCCATACATTGCATTACTGTAATCTAATTCTGATTGCATCAAAGTTTCCTGACAAATTTATACATTTAGGATTAGTCCAATAAATTATTTTGTGATCATGGAATATTTTTTTTCTTCTTTTATGAAGGAAAAAACTCTTGAAGACAGCTTAAACTTTAGTTCTAAATATGGAGCCTCCTGGACGCTGAGGGTCCCTTGACTTGGTACCTATGAAAAGGACTAAGGAAAATGTTCCATCTGCAATATTAACAGCAAGACCAAGTTCTGGTTAATAATTTATTGTAGTTGAAAACAGAAAATCGCTTCCTTATATTTCCTCTTCAGGACTTTATATAAGCATTCTACATAATTTAGTATTTCATTCTTTCCATATCCACATACACATTTAATTGTTCATTGGGGCTAAAACACTTTTTATCAACAAACAGGACAATATCCCTATTGCTGAACAGGAAAGGTGTGTGTGTGTCTATTGTGGTGGTGGACTAAGCTTAAATTGCATTGAAAACTCTCATGGATTTGAATTCAGTTTCCAGATTAACAACAAAATCTACCCACCATCATTTCTCTGCCACTTCTAAGATTCAAAGTACGGCTAAACCTTAAATTCCCATAAATGAGTTGCTATTTTGACCATTGCCACTTCATTCACAGCTCTTCATTTCTTCCGCTCTGCTTGTTTCTTAGCCAGATATCTCAGGTGAAATGGAGAAAGCACAATTATTTGTGTGCGTATGGTGGTGGGACTTGATGTGGAGATCTCTTGTCACTCTTCAGGAAGTGTAGTTGTAACCAGACCAAAGACATGGATAAGCGTGCCCTGTCTTAAAAGCAGCACTGGGGAAGGAATTTACAAGTCCCCCGCCCCCTCTAAAAAAAACAAAAACCTTATGAGTTGCATATCATTTTTTAAAAAATATTTAAATTTCCCATGTGTATCCTTAGGGCTAGCCTATGGTTGGGCATTGAGCTATCATTAACATACGGTATGTATTTAGTTACTTAAATTGGTTCATTGTTTTATTTTTACTACATGAAAATTGTTACGAAGGCCGACTTGGTCTGCTATGCCCTTTGCTTTCTGTCTATACAACCTGCTGTGATTCCTGATACATTGGGGTGGAATATACTGTAGGATAGACAGGTAATGTGCCATGCGTTCCTCTGCTTAATGCAGGTAGCATTAAATGTCTACATTTTACTGATATTCAGGTTGGACCTCTGCATTTCTCTGGTACTGGCTCATGCTGTGTTCAGCCTTTTAGAAATTAATGTTCTGGAATGGTCTCTTGGTTAGCTTTAGCTTTCAGCTAAACTTTCCTGGATGTCTGGTTAGCATTGGAATGCTCCATTTTGTACAGAGAAACTTGGGTGTCAGTCTTAAAACATAACTGTACTCTCCCATGGAGTGTGTTTGTATGGCTGGAAATCCAGAATTCTGCCCTACCAATGGATAAACAGCAAACTGAACTTGGTGGCCTTAAAAGTTTTTGTTGACGTTGTGTCTTTCAGAAGTGTGGTATATGACAGCCATCATTCTGGTTGGCTATATACAATTCTATTTTGATAAGTAGGAAAATATCGGCATGCCTTGTAATTAATCTGTGAAATATTGATGGATATGAATATTACTCTGTTTCCTTCCTGTCATCCTTACTCCTCCTAAATATCCTTCCCAATGTGTTTACATCCATGGGCATGTCTCTTGTGAGTTGAAATTTGGATTACAGTAACTTCTGAACCCAGTCAGTTGGGTCTTTGTTAATAAATAATGGCTAAACTAAATCCATGCCTAGTTTTGTGTTCATCTGTATCCCTCAGTAGCATTCATGCCAGCAAGAGAGGCAATAAAGGATGGGCATTGGCTGTAAGACAGCCTTGCAAGAGAATGGACTCTTAAAAAATAACAATAAACTGAAAGGGTCAGTCTCTCCTTTCTCTTCAGCAGCTGCACAGGCATAATAAAAGTAAATGGAGGGTCTCAAGTTACCTCCCCTCACTCCATTTGCAGTCCTCAGGAATCAACTGCTTGAACTTGGGCCAGCAAGATACACAGGCCTGCAAGGCCTTTTCTTGTTCTCCTCTTTCACTCTTTGTGTGTTACTGTTCTGTTCTGCGTTTTCTGTCTGTAACAATTAATGTAGGTAGCCAGGTTCTAAATGTACGATTGCTTTTCTTTGGGGATCCACTGGCCATCTCATTAAAAGCCTGAGTTGGCTAGATCTTTCTTTTTCTTTTTTTTTCAGAGAGCTTGTTATAAAACCTCCCGAGTGCAGATAGCATCTGGGTCCCTGTTCATAGCTTTATGTCTCTTTTGAAACTCAGAGTTGCGTCTGCCATCTTTGCTTGCATAACTAATCATGGTCAATGCAGGAGACGCATTCTCCCGTGCCTTCCTCTCTTGTGTGTCTCTTCAAATCAGATTTCTTTTCCCCCTCTTACTAACTGAAATGCCTAATGAAGACCCAAGGGATCTTGCCAAGCAAGAAATAATTAGGGACTCAAACAGAAACCCATTGCAAAGTTTGGGCAAAGGAGGCTTTCTTGATCCCACCTTTTGTGACAGACCATTGGGGAAGAACGCCAGATGTCCTCTTTCCCAACTCCACATGTTTGGAGTACAGGAAAAAATTCCCCCAGCCGTTGGCTTGCCTGCCCAAGCAGCTGGTGCAAGGGCAGAAGCTATGCTTAATACATTTTAATTAGCATCATTAAACTCCTCAGTTTGCTAATTGTTTTCTTTTGATCTTCTATTCTGACCAAATCAATCCTCTGGGGAGCAAAACGGTTGATATGTTTGTGCTTAGATGCTTCTAATCAGGTGAAGACTTAATTGTCATTCCCTAAATGGGACTGCTTGGCAGGCTGGTTTCATGGGCAAGTGCCAAGTTGGCATGGTGGACATGTGACTGGGTTAACCCTGGGGTCTCTTAATGGCTCCAGTTCTGAATCTTAAAGTTCCTTGGACAGTGCTCTGCTCAGTTGGAAAGGGTAACCACCTAGCTCAGCAAAGTGCCTTGAGATATCCTATTGATTTACCCGCCAGACCATTTTACTTTCAGTCACTTAAGTCTTCCTAGTTGGGAACCAGGTTTAATTCACGTCAAAAGAAAGACGGTTCTTTTTGTTCATCCTGAAGCTTCAAGGTGTGCATTTCTCTTAAGCATCTTGCCTAATTGATGCTATCCAGAACTGGGTTGCAACCAGAATACCTAGCCTCTGTGACCATACACTCCTGTCCCAATGCATCTGGAACGTGCTAAGTCAAAGGATGGGCTTAGAATGGCAACAGCAAAATTGGGGGTCAATGAAACTGGGGGCCCCATTTAATGTCCCTGTTGAATGAGATTTGCACATTCTTGATTTCCAACTGAGATGTAGTGTAACAACACAAATACCCTAGATCAGGGTTTTTCAGGGTACGATCTGGGGGTCCCCAAGGTCCTTTCAGGGGGCCTGCAAAGTTATATAATTAAAATTTTTCAGTTTTAATTTCTACTGCAGTCAATATTGATAGATATAACCCATATAAACCAAAGCTCTTGGGGCTTTTAAGAATGTAAAGCATTATGAGAGCATTGCCCTAGATGAACTGATTGTGTGGATACTATAATTATCTAGACTAGTCAGTAGATGGCACTTGATTTAAGATGCATTTGGATAGAGTCTCTTTGGCTGTTTAAGAAACAATAGAAGCGATTGTCTTTTCTCCTGACAAGTCTATCCTTTAAAATCTTTTGCAATGCACCCATTCTATTTATCCATTTGCTAACCCTCTGCAATTTGCCAGTGATAGAGGAGGTTACTCTTTTCTCTGCAGGATATTTGGCCAAGTTATACGATTAATCATCTTTTAACTCAGCCAGCCTCTTTCAGCAGTGCACTAGTGTGTTTTGTTTGCAGCGTGTTGAGGCCTGGATTGAATTAAAGGGATCAGTGAGTTGATGAAGGAACTGGTAGATAGATTGGCCTCAGGACAAGGACATAGCTTAGAGCAGTGTTTCTCTACCCTGGCCAGTTGAAGATGTGTGGATGTCAACTTGCAGAATTCTCCAGTTAGCATGGATGACTGGGGAATTCCATGAGTTGACATCCACACATCTTCAAGCGCCCAAGGTTGAGAAACATCAATCTAGAGAGTTTTATCAATCCCGAATAATACTTTGGTTGTGTGGTAGTACTTTAGCCATCTCTAATGACAATTCAAGAATTATACATCTTACCCTAGCTGGCAAAATTGGATATTTTAGGAAGAGCACACATACACAACACACTTCCTCCCTTTCATTTTGAAGAAATTGAAATATAAAACCAGTTAATTTGACCTGTTTACAATATGCTTCATCTATCTCCCTTCCAGTTTCGGGAAACTGCCTAGGTTTCCTGTACTGCCTCCCAGAATACTTGGGAACTGAAGATCTTGTATTGCATGGATTTAGCAGGAAGAGGTAATTAATTCTGCTGTTTTGGACACAATTGTGCAGCTTCAGAAGCAAAAGGATGGGGAGGAGGAAGGACTGCCCAAGAAGGGGTTGGTTAGTCTTTCTAGCAGTCAAGAAACTCCCTTGAAAAATTATGGAGTTAAACCAGAAGACACTAAGATAACACTTCCATAAGAAAAACTTGCCACTCACACTTTCCTTTTGTTGCATAAGTTAAATATGGGAATATGATCAGCAGCTCTTATTTTGATACTGAAAAATCACAGTGCATTCAACCTGGAGCTTTCCAATAAACATCAATTATGTGTCCAGGGCTCACGGCTGTGTTACTCAACAGATTAAAACTCTGTCTAACTAGATGGTGACATGAAAACCACATAGCAGCATTTGTTTTTATTTTATGTCCCAGAGACTCATTTTGTATCATTTAGATGTGGAATTATTTTCAAGTCCAGTATTGTTTACTAGGCAGGCAGCTTTGGTGTACTGATGTGACTATTCCAGTGCAGAGTGTTTATATAAGAAACTTGAACGCTGGAAAAAAAAATAAACAACTAGTCAGCACAGCAAGATTTTTGTTTCTCATTTGAAGCCAAGTTGCAAACGGTTAAGAACATTTTTAAAGATTCTGATCCTGTTTACTAACTGAGCAGAGTTCCTGTAGTGTAAATATTAAAACATATTTTTATATTATTATTAGTGTGTGTGTGTGTGTGTGTGTGTGTGAGAGAGAGAGAGAGATTGATTTCTTTTGATTTTGGAACTATCAAGAAATACATATATATCATTTTATGTTCCAAAGCAGCTCTTTTTTCTCTACTTTTTTTTAAAAAGGGGTCCCAGACTGTCAGCCAATAAAATAGCACTGAAACTTTATCTTTGCAAATATGATCATCATTGTCAATGTAATGTTTTACTTAATTTCCTTCATATGCTTGATACATTGAATCATAAGTTAATTGCAAAGACCAGGTTCATATCACATGCTCAGCTAAAACATTTGGCAGATTTGTGGCTCCACCTGGTACAGAAGTGGCCTTGAGTGATATATATTGACAGTTACCTTTCTTGAAGTTTAGATATTTTTGTGTAACATGCTAATCTGTGTTTAAATAAATTAAGTTTGTTAAAAAAATCCTGAAAGGAACTACAGTCAACTTCACAAGATTAGGATGTTGTGTGAAGAGTGAACCAGCCTTACTTAGTATACTTATTTAAATGCTATCTTCTAATCCTAAAGTGCCCAACCTTACCTAGGCAACTAGATTTGAAGACTTATGGACTTCAACTCCACTTCAACATGGCTGGCTGGGGAATTCTGGGAACTGAAGTCCACAAGTGTTACGGTTGCCAAGGTTGGACACCCAGCCCCCAGTTCCAGTCTATCACTTTTTGCAGGACCAGATCCTAAAGATGCCTTCTCTCAAAAATAACAGGAAAAAGCTATTTAAAGCCTTACTGGAGCATGCTTTCCTGTTCGGCAATTCGAAATAGTGACATATCAAGGTAGGTAATGTAATCAGAACAGTTCTCACCTTGTTCAGTGGAACTTATTCTCAGGTAAGAATTCATAGGTTTGCAGCAAGACTATGACTGGCCCATAGATTGCACTAAACCAGTAGGTGGGTTGTTTGCTTTTAGCTTAGCAGTTTAGTCACAATGTTTCATAAATCATGCTTTATGGTTTAGCGACCTGAGTAACTAAGTCCAGCCCTTGTATTAAGCCAGTGTTTCCCAACCTTAGGCACTTTAAAAAGTGTCAACTTCAATTCCCAGAATTCCCCACCCAACCCTGGAGGGGGGGCAATTTTGAGAGTTGAAGTTCACATTCATTAACGTTCCCAAAGTTGGAAAACATTGTGTCATGCCATTGTTTTAAACCATTTTTAAATACGTCAGTGGCTCGCTGCCTAAATCACATCCTAATATTAATTATTAACACTTTATTCAATTTTTAAGGCTGCCTAATAAAAAATTATTCCAGTGGCGCCATCATGCACAGAAGCGGAACACATTTAAGCTCAACAACACTGCATCTGTAAATCACAGACGTCTCTGGGGAATTCAGTGGGATATAAAAACTATAAATAATAAACAAATCTGACCAGGCAATTCTTTTCCTACAGTAATGATTCACCTCTACTACCCCAATACTCTTGTTTATGAAGCTTATTCAGCAGTTAATGCAAGAAGGGGATATTTGAACTCTTATTTTTTTCTGTATGAATATATTCAGCTACATTAAATAAATGAGAACTCCCTGCTTTTGAATTCCAGATGAAAAACAACTTCCCTCTATATATACATAAGAAATCTGATTCTAAAGAAATATATGTTTATGTTTATTGGAGTTATACCCCGCCTCTCTTCCCCAGTCAAGAGGAACGCAAGGTGGCTTACAGCATGATTAAAATACAATAAAATACAGTAAAACAACATAAACATCCTAAGCAATAAAAACAATCTCTAAGTTAAACTGTTAAAACACAATCATACAGCCAAACATGCCACCATTCTTACAGGGGAGTAACTCAATTCCATGCCTGCTGGCAAAGCCAGGTCTTCAAAGCTCATCAGAAGGCCAACAGACTCGGGACAGTTCGAATCTTGACGGAGCTGGTTCCAGAGGGCCAGGGCTGCCACAGAGAAGGCCTTCGATCGTGTGCCCGCCAGCCGGCATTGCTTAACTGACAGGACCAATAGGAGGCCGACTCTGGGATCTAACTGGGCGTTGGGAGGCATGTGGTGGCAAAAGAGCCTCGGTAGCGCAGTGGTTAAATGCAGCACTGCAGTCTCTGCTGACTTGTTCAGCAGGTTGTCAGATCGAAT
>JANHGC010000001.1:1423795-1441073 GCA_027560395.1 Boaedon fuliginosus | reverse complement strand
GAAGGACTCTGGGCTGCTTACAACATAGATAGCAATAGCACTCAGATTTTATACACTGCTTATCAGAGCTTTACAACACTCCACAAGCAGTTACAGGTTCAGCATATTGCCCCCAAACAATCTGGGTCCTCATATGTCATATGTCAAGAAAGCAAGAAGTAATGGAGTTGTGATGTTGCAGGAGAAAAGGGATATAATTCTCAAGAGAATTTGATTCTAAACAATACTTTTATCACAATAGATTTTCTTAAGAGTTATATTGATTGTGCTATTCCAGGTAATATCTTCTTACTCTGAACCTTTTTATTGAATAGTGGTTTGGGCTAATTTAGAAATTTACCATGGCGCTTCCATGTGTGTAAACTCTGATCTACATAGATCTGGAGCAAACAGGGTGTCATTCTGAGAGGAACATGTAGGAGCTCAGCTTTCCTCTCCTGTTTTCAACCCCTTTTTTTCTTGTGTGTTTACATTCTGTGATGAAAATCCTATTACAGCACAGCACTGGCTGGAGAATTGCAGTATAGCATCTGTCTTCTGAGCCTGAGTGATCGAAGTCTTTCAGATGATCGCCTCAATCATTTGCTGAGTGTAGCTCCACAACAGAGTATCATTCTCCTGGAAGACATAGATGCGGCCTTTGTCAGTCGGGACCTTGCTGCTGAAAGTGAGTGAGGGGCATATGCTCCTTCTTGCTTCCTATTCCAAATTATCTTATGCATTCTAGCTGGAGACTAACTTTGGACATGTCACAGAATCATTGCACCATGGAGACATCATATGACCATGATGGTGAACCTATGGCACTTGTGCCAGAGGTGGCACACAGAGCCCTCTCAGTGGGCATGCACAGCATTGCCAGCTGCTCTTCTGGTTTCTGGCACACTGGCCAGCTGGTCTTTGCAGGTGCCGGAAAATGGCCTGAAAAACAGTAAAGAAACAGGCCGTTTTTTGGGGCCTTTTCCAGGCCGTTTTCCAGGGCATTTCAGACCGTTTTTCAGACCATTTTTGGTGTGAAAAACAGCCCAAAACGGCCTGAAAATGGCCAAATACCAGGCTGTTTTCCAGGCCATTTTGAGGCAGTTTTTTGTGCCAAAAATGGCCAGAAAAAAGGCTCTAAAATGTCCAAAAACCAGCCATCCGCGCACCAGCCAGCTGGTTTTCAGTTTTCCAGCACTCTGGCATGTGCAGACACATATGCATGCACATGCATTCCAGTTTGAACACTCTGTGCCGAAAAGGTTTGCCATCACTGTCATATGCCTCTTTGGAGCAGTTTTCTTTTAGTTCTTGGATTAAGCCACCATCTCATGGCCAGGAGCTGCATTTAGCCTTTTCCCAGGGGTGAGGGCTGCAAATTGGCTAGAATAGCACCACATATGTAAGCTTGGGGGAATGGATTCCTTTTTGTCTTTTAATAGTGATACATCTAGTTTAATACCGGTAATCTTCAGTTTACGACCACAACTGAGCCTAAAATTTCTGTTGCTAAGTGAATCATTTGTTTGTTAAGCCCATTTTATGACTTTTCTTGCCACAGTTAAGTGAATCACTGTAGTTGGTAAATTAGTAACACATGATCCCTGGACACTGAAACTTTCATAAATATGAGTCAATTGCCAAGCATCTGAATTTTGATCATGTGACCATGGGCATGCTGCAATGGTCATAAGTGTGAAAAATGTTCATAAGTCACTTTGTTCAGTGATGTTGTAACTTCGGTCACTAAATGAACTGCTGTAAGTTAAAGATTACCTGTATGTGCTAGTCTTCCAGAATGAAATGCATTCCCTGTAACATGGTTGGAAAATGATGCCATCAGCTTTCTGTAACCATGATTGAAAGATGTTCCAAGCAGTACACAATCAGGAATTGGGCTGCCAATCATCCACTTTTGCCAACCCCAGATTAAAGATTGCTTTGATAAGCAAACTTATCAGTAATGTCATCTCCCTCCTACCACGCAGCAAAAGAGACAAAAGTTTGCCAGCTTAGGTTAGTGTCATATTTGTAACCGTTTGACTCTATCTGCTGGTAACTTGCAAATTCTTAAACCAATTACCTTTGAAAGGAGCTTGCTCGGGAAAAAAAAGATGTCTTTTTCCTCTGTGGTAGTGAGTGGTGGGGATAGGAATTATGGTTGTAAAACCAATTGGTTGTGTAAATCTTCTCCAAAACCTAGGCAGAATGTAGTAATATTTACTTATGTCTTTTACTCATATTGTTAATTTTCGTACGCTCCATATTTCCGAATAATTTTCTGTTGCTTTTTCTCTTCAGATCCTGTTGCATATCAAGGCATGGGACGCTTAACGTTCAGCGGCCTCCTCAATGCGTTGGATGGCGTAGCGTCTTCTGAAGCCAGACTAGTATTTATGACTACCAATTATGTGGACAGGTTAGCACTGATGCACAAAAGTGGGATAGGTGGGAGTTTTTAACTTAGCCAACCTTTTGACTTAGGAGAACATACTGGCTAAGAGCAGTTGCTGATATTGGTGACATAACTAGTTAGCAGTTTTTGCTCTAGCTGCTAAATCCAAACCACAGAAGGTGAGGGGAACCAGCTGCCATTCCCAGAGTTTCTTCCAATTTATCAATTTTTAGTCATAGCACTATTCTTAGTGTTGCCCTGTATCAGCTGCATGCTGATATATATTGGCTGCTAGGACTGTAGCAAGGAGGTGGGTCATTTCAAGGTAGGCTTTGTTTGGAATTTTAAAAGTAATAGCATTTTGGGCTTGCGGGTAAAGAGGGAAGCTATATTTGCAAGATTAAACTTTTACTGAGCTCCTTTGTTCCTTTTTTCACTTCCTGCAGGCTGGATCCAGCCTTGATTCGCCCAGGCCGAGTAGACCTCAAACAGTACATTGGGCCTTGTTCGGAGTGGCAGTTCAAACAGATGTTCCAGAGATTCTATCCGGACCAGCCATCTGCTGCAGCTGAGCAGTTTGCTAAACGAGCCCTTTCCATCTCTGATCAAATCAGTGCTGCACAACTTCAAGGTCATTTCATGATACACAAAGCAGATCCAGTTAAAGCCATTCAGAATGTAGAGATGCTTATATCTTGATTCTGAACAAACACTGAGAAATCGTTGAATGGAGTTGCGTGGGCTGTTCACCCAGCACCCAGTAACTAAGGGTGATACCATCAGTATTTCTGCCTCAGTGAGGTGGTCCTTTTTGTAAAAAAATAAAGAATAAACCAAGCAATCTTGTGTATCTCTTAAAAAGAAATTGGAGTTCAGATTGAATGACTTCTCCCTTCTCTTCTCCAAACGAGTCTGTGCCTCAATAATCACTTAGTAATAGGCACTTGGTTCTTCAGAATGGGTGGCTCTAGTCTAGGTTGGTTTTAATTTTGCTTGGAGGAAATGGAATCTGTCTGCTACCATTAGGGGTTAAATGCTTTTTATAGAATATGATACCGAAATAGAGCTTCTCACATTGCTCTATGTTGCTCTGGATCTGTTGGGACTTCCACTCACTTTGTACTGGGAATAGAGTGAGGCTGTAACTGTTCCAGCCCATTCTTGCAAATGCCATCAAGTGCAGCCGAGGAAGACTTGTGCTACTCTTACTTTCAACCATTAAAGAAC
The DNA here is from genome assembly GCA_027560395.1 of Boaedon fuliginosus. Classification (NCBI taxonomy): domain Eukaryota; kingdom Metazoa; phylum Chordata; class Lepidosauria; order Squamata; family Lamprophiidae; genus Boaedon; species Boaedon fuliginosus. The sequence continues at coordinate 1,437,472 of JANHGC010000001.1, read as the reverse complement.
CAAACATTTTTTTAGATCGTCACACCCACTTGTGAGGCATGATAACCCTACAAAAGTTCTGAAAATTGTAAATTATCTATATCTATAAAAGAGAGATGGGGTGTGGATGTTTGTTTGTATGTGCTCTAAACAAACTTACAGTTCTGCACCAATCTACCTCAAACTTGGCAGATACGTAGAAAAGCGTAGTAAGAAAACCACTGTCAGGGTCTCCAAAGGGTAGGTGTCCTTTTTTACCCCTTTTTTGGGGGGCAGAGGACACTCTTAACTAACAAGCAGCAACTCACCACTGAGCGTGTGCAGAATTGCTTTCCTCTATTGAGCACGTACAGCAAACTGATTAAGGCACCATATTCAAACCTCTGAGGCTCCATGTTTTATACATATAAATTCCAGATTTGCCCCAGCAGCGACAGGCTCAAGACACAAAGAGCAGCCCACCCTAAGTAAGGTCACCTATGATGTAGGAGGGGGCGGCAGGGGTTTAAGAAGGCCCACAAACAGCTGCGGTCCACTGCCCTTATCAAGCCCTGGCTGTCTTTCCTCAGAGCAGGCCTGCACTTGGCCTAGAGATGGCCTTGCTGGAACAGAGATGGGGGGAGGCACCAGGGGCTTAAGGCCCACAAACGATGTGGGAGGGGGTGTCAGGGGCTTCAGATGGCCCACAAACAATATGGGAAGAGGGGGTGCCAGGGGCTTAAGGCCCACAAACGATATGCCACAAATATACTTCTTTTAAAAAAAACCCGAGCAAGGCCGGGTAATCAGCTAGTATTGGTATAAATTTTGATTTCTGAGAACTATTGAATAACATGTTATGTGAGCAAAAACACATTTACGTTTTCCCCTCTCCACTACTGTGGTACAATATAATCATCTGGTCCCCAGATTGGGTATAACAAATTTGGGCCAAAAATGGTAGAAGAGAAGAAATCACCACTTGCATTGCTTTATATATCTCTGACACACTGGCATTTAGAATTGAAGGCTCAGTGTAATCTCTTTTGAAATACAAGAATCTCAAAACTCTGGACAGCAACTGTTTAATCATAAAATAAAAGGTACTTTGATACTGACAGTAATGAAAAGATCACTAAAAAAACCCTCACATCCCAGTATGCAGCCTAACTGCAGACTTCTGTGGTTCAGAGGACTACACAAAAGGATTAATTAATAGGATTAATTCCCAGGGCTAATTCTAAATTACAGAATCTGATAACTATAGTGCACTCCTTTGCCCGCACTCCTTTGCCCTCATGTTTAGTGACCATAAATAGTAAACAACATGGCAAAATTGATCCAAACCTCTGGACAATGAAGAGGGAGACTTGTACCTGTTATTTAAAAAAAAAGTCTAAAAGTGTTTAACAGTGCATTTTCCCAATGGCCTTTCCAACTAAATAATTTACCTCCCGACAATTAAAACAATTCCATTTTGCTGGAAGATACTTCAATATACGTATAAACTGTATTTTACTGTCATTTATTGCTCTCTCAAATTAGGCATTTGTCCCTCTGCAACATTCCAATCAGAAGGAATATTTTTTCGCAAAGCTGATGCCATCCCAACAAAACATACTGTGCCAGTGCATTAGAGAAAACTACCAAGACAACTGGGGAGGTCCGCCCCCCCCCCCGCCAAAAAAAAAATAAGGAAGAGTCAATGTCTGAAAGGCAACATGACAAAGTGATCGGTGTCCTCCCCTTGATTGGCATCAGCTAAGAACTTCCTTCTGTCTCTGGGCCCTGCAGTTCTTTCCGTGGCTTTGGCCTGGATTGCCCCCGACCTCTTGGCATTCTGGGATAAGTTACATACTCTCTCCCTTTGGTCTTTCCCCATCTCTCAGAGTTCTGAATACCATGCTGACCTTGCCATGTGTTCTGTCCTCTGAGCTCACCATGGCAAATGTCCACTTTTTCTCTGTTTGAGGCTTGAGTTTTTGGCATTGGTATCCACTTCTCCATGTTGTTTTTCTCTTCTTTGGCTGATGGGAGATCTTTGGCGGACAAATCTTTTTTATCCAAGAATGAAGGCTCCTGGTTTTGGCTAGAAGTTTTTGAAATATCTTGGTTGTATCTCCCATAGTTCCACCGCCCTCTTTCCTTCTTCCAATTAGATTTCCTACTTAAGGCTTCAGATTCTTCCTCAGCATACTTTCCTGTTGCCATCTCCAATGTCTTATAATGTAATGGCCAGCTAGAATGTTGTAAAGATGGCTTCTCCCCTCGATTTCTTTCTCTCCTGTTGTGATGCAAAGTAACAGATGATGTATCTGTATTTTTTAGCTCATCGCTCATGGGTGTTGCACTTTGAGTGTGTTCTGAAACGGCTGGTGACTTCAGCTCACTCTTAGTTCCCAGGTCGTTTTCTGTGATGGCTGTGTGGTCATATTCCTTGACATCAGAGGGCTGAGAAGAAAGCAAACAAATTAGGATAAAATGCATGAATCGGAAAGATCATGCAGCAAGGGCTAAAATATTATTGATTCTATAATAAATCTCTCATTGCAAGAAGGCTGCAATGTGCTCTTGACAACAACAGCCATCCAAAATGTCTTTGATATTTCAATCTTAAATTACCTAAAAGACACTTATGGAATTGCTAAGATGTAAATATCAATTTCAATCCTTGTGCTCCAAGACTGTCAACCAAGTAAACGCTTACCTTTCTTTCCCTGCCAAGAGGATTAACAGCTTCCTTATTTTGGATGCTATTCTGTTCCTTCCTTCCTTAATAGCTCTTTTCCCTTCTATTCTCCTTATCCACTCACCCTTTGCAGTGTAACAAAATAACGATTTCTCTCCAGCTCCACGTCAATGATGCCACCTTTTTCTTGCTGCCTCTGGAAGTGCTGACGCAGCTGCTCTCTGCGTTGCAGGGTCTGTTGGTCAGGCTGGTACACTTCCTGAGGGGGAAACAACAGCTTGCATTTCAAGAGAGTAGAATGTGAAACCTTTAGGCCCAACACGATAACTGTGATGCACAGCTGGAAAGGCGCACCATTTAGATAAAGCAGGAACAAAAAAAAGAACTTGACACTGTTCTTGGAAGGACGAAAGGTTTAGGCAGACCTCCCTCCCCCCAAGCTGAGTTCTCCAGACTTCTTACACCAAAACTTGCATAATTTTCAGACTTATCTGGGAAACCTGAACAGAAAAATGTATTTAGATTTTGCTAAATAAATTTAGATTAGGCTATGTGCACATAGTGTTATAGTGAGAATGAGAACATGCTGTGGACATGTAGCCATTTTGTTTCTCCATCCCTCCCACACCCTGCAGAGCTAAAGACCACACTGAAGTCACTATTTATAAATAATCCAGCAAACCTTATTTAGGGGGTGTGAGATTATTTAGACAGTTTGATATACAACAAGTAGTTTAGGCCACAAGCCTCGTTTTGTTCCATCTTTTTTAACAGTAATGGTTTCATGCAAAAAGTCCGGCTGTCAATTTTCCTTACCATTGACTGCTGTGGTAATGGTGCTGCCTGCAGTGTGGCGAGGTCATACGCTAGAGGCTCCCTGCACACGGGGCATTGCACTTCAATATCCTGTGCAAGAAAAGATGACGGAAGCAACCATGAGGATCACGTAATTAGGCCAAACCATGAGATATTCTGTTTCTACCTTCATACTCCTCTGATGCTCTGCCTTGGTAGGTAACAATTGCTTTAGGAGAACTCTAGACAAGTCCATGACTACTTCTCAATCAAAAACAATTATCCCAGCACTCAGTATTAATGGAAAAGCCTGGATCCCAAGCTTTTTACCTAGCTTTTCTCAGAGTGCCCTCCCAGGTGCCACAACAGAGAGGAAATGGTATGGCATACTACCAATTATGTTATTATCCATGATGGAGTCTACATGGCATTTCATGCTTTTTTTTTTTTTTTTGCAGCAATCTTATCCCTAACTACCACCATTCTTGTGATCTCAGGGAAAGATGCATTCAGTGCTGCCCTCTCTTATTTTTATGGAGGAAGAAAGGGTCATTTCATACCTTGGCAAATAACATATCCCACAAAAGAATTATCCAGAACATAAAATCTATTCCTGTTCACTAAAAAGAGCCACCTTGGTCAAAATGTAAGCATTTCCTTGAAGAAAAACTTGGAATGTGTCCTTCAAAAATAATGCACATGGTTTTTGTTTCTCTATAACAAAACCAGAAAGATTATCTCTATTCACAGAACCTTACTAAAACACTTTGGAAAGGTCTATTATTCATCTGCCACAAATTTTAAATCAGAATAGTTCTAGAATTTATTTATTTATTTATTGCCTCTGAGTCAGACTTGATTTAAGATGGCTATATTGACCAGGCCCTTCAGAAGTGTTTTGCCATCATCACCTTCTTCCTAGGGGTGAGACAGAAGGACTGGCCTAAGGTCACACAATTGGCTTTGTGCCTAAGGCAGGATTAGAATTTGTTTCCCAGCTTCTAGTCCAGTGCCTTTCCCACTACACCAACTCTTCCCAGACTTAAGCCTCTGACTAAAGTCCCACCCCACCCTTATAAATAGGAAATGGTGATTGAGAACACAGGGCTTGCATCAGTTAAGAGGGAAGCTGTGTATTATTTAGCCTTAATTTTTATTAAAATCCATTGTTATCCCCAATAATTTGTTCACAGTACCATAATTGAATAAACTTAAATAATCTGGTAATATTGACCTACTAGGAAGCCATTCCTTGAACAAAAAAGAACAGTCAAGCAACTGCAGTGGAAAAATGGCAAACCATTCATTACCTCTGTGGACACAGCTGTCAAATGCTGCATTCTTTCTTTCTTCTGTGCATTGATTTCTTTCTCCATATATTCTATATAACTAGCAAGACAACGTGAGTGGAAGTAATGGTAACACGGGGTTTTGGTGAAAGCCTCATTCTCCTGGGAAGATGAAAGAAGAGATTCTCAGGAGTACGTTACTTTCAGGAAATATTGCAGAGGGCAGTGTTTGCCACATTTAAACCCTACTTCTATAACATGCTAATTCCAAAGAATCCTATAAAACTTTCTGCATATAACTAATGGATTTATTTTTTTATTCCACATAATATTATATACTGTTCCTTTGTGTGAAAAGCTGCTTCTGAGGGTGGGTGGATAGCATTTTCAAGTAGGCTCTAATAAACTCCTATGCCGTATTTGATTGTCCTAAAATCCCCATTTGATTCTCTTTTGCATCAAGTTAACTGCATCACAACTAAGAGATTCCTATTTGGACATCTGTTCAAGAAGCTCACCCACATTTCATTTTTTCTCCTTTTGTCAATGATTTCAAATCCTCTAATTCCCAAAAAAATAATAAAAAAGGTGCCAGTCCATCATGCTCTTACCTGAAAGCCATACAGGCAAATCACGCACTGCCCATGAGGGATGTTGTTGTCTGTGAGGATTTCTTTTCCCTTCTTGTTGAGAGAAAAAGCCAGTGTGTAATTTCACATCCTAAAGCAAAGACAGTCCAAGCTAAAACCATTCCTTACCACCACCCTGTGTAACCTTGCAGGTCTCTCTCCTGTCCTCTTACCTCTATTAGTTCATACAGCACAGGTGTACCCAGTTGGCTCTCAGCAATATATTGCAGTGTCTGGGAAATTCTAGATAGGCAGAAAAGGGGCATCAAGAGAAAAAACAAAAGGCAATACTTAGTAAGAGTGGCTAAATTGATCAAAGGCAATGACAAGCTGAGCACTAATACAAGCACAGGCGTATTCTGAGAGACAGTAATCTGCAGCCCTACACAAAAAGATACTCCCAATCACTTTAAAAGGAATGACAATAGGAAATAACTATACTCTCAGTATACTATGTCATATGGGTAGGCTACCACAACCTGTGGGATGAGCACAGGAAAGGAACCCAAGCTGCCTTTGCCATAGGACGAATGAATTTATGATAGTGGCTTAATAATTTCAAGACTCAATTTCCCCCTTTATGGGGGTGCATTTCCCTTCTCCTTTGGTAAGCAGCAGCAGCACCTTGGGTTGCCCAGCCTTTCTGAGTCTCCTCTGAGGAAAGGAAAAGAAAAGGGCAAGGCCTTACGGGGCTTGGTGGGGCAGGAGTAAAGAAAGGTGGAGCAGATAACTCGGTCCATCTCATGCTTTAGCTGATCAAAAATTCCTTCCATAAATTTCTCCTTTAATGCCCACTTCCCAAACAAATCCCGCATACTGGACAGTAATTTTCCTCCCAAAAAAGTTTTGCTTCCTGAAAAAGTTTTGGTGATTATGATAGACTTCTTCAAACTGAACACAAATATAATTTCAGAATGACTGTATCACATAGGAATATTGAGAAACATGAAATTAACTTTTAATGACTATATTTAATTGCATGTTTCCGACGTGCTGCAGAGTTGAGCAGGGCTAAAAGTGTTTTGCTGATGATTTTTGTTTATACTCCGTGTCTGATGCATCTTGCTCTAGTGTCCAACAACATTCAGCCAGCACTGATGGATTCCAATTGCTCTGATACCGTACCATTGTGGCAATATTCGGGTGAAACCTTGCACTGTGTTCATCACTGATTACCCCTAGATTTTTGTGAAAGAAATTCAAATGTGGATACAGAAAATGAATCTTCAGTGACATGTTGCACTTCATGATCTTTTATATTGTAAGAAGTTATCAAGCAGTTGAATGTAGGATAGTGCTTTGTAGTTGCCAGGAAAATTCTCTTCCAGGCAATTTTCTCTGGCCCCACTAACGCAGACCTAAGCATTTTACAGTCCCTGGGTCATATCCAGCTCTTTGGTTGACCCTATCCAGCCCGCGTTGAGTCCCCCGAAAATTAGAAATAAAATGTAAATAAGACGTATGTTTTCTTACTAGAAGCACTAATAAAAACAAAAATGCATTCCAAGCAGCAGAGCCACAACTTTTAGATATCTACTGATATGCTGGTTATATACTTGGAGTACCGGATGTGCTTCAACAACAGTTCCATGTTTTTATTTTATTTTTTAAATCTGTGCAGTCTAGCCAACAGGTACTGAAGGATATACATTATCATTTTACAAAAACAAACTATTTCTACCAAACGGTTTGTGATAGGTTAAATTATGTGTTATTTTCATGATTAGCAGCCAAAATTCTACAAGGTTCACTCAAAAGTGTTCAGGAAGAGAGGCGGGGTATAAAACTAACAAACAAACAAACAAACAAACAAATACCCACTTCCAAAGGAAGGATGCAGCTAATTTTGATGATAAAATCAAAGTACTTACTTTTGGATTTGTTCATCTGATAATCCTCGAGGATTCTGGATAGCAATCTTTGGTATTTCATTTGGATACTAAAAGGAAACCAAGGCAAGTGTAAATATATAGCACAAGCTTATTCCATGATGAAATAACTAGAAAAAAAGCATTTAGGTATTTACCTGCAGAGGCACAGACAATACAAGGGTGAAACAGACATACTGAGAATCTTGGTCCTCAGCAGTTGCTGGGTGTAGGGTGATAGAGATTTCCCAGGGAACAGATCTAGTTTGAGAGAGGCACAAGCTAAAGTCAATTGTCAGAAAAGAGAACAAATTTAAAAAATAACACCTTGGAACTCCCCTACACTGATGACTTTAACAGACAAGCACATTTACAATCTTAAGGATTTGTATCTATGTAACTCAGAGAGTGATATAGGAGTGATGTGTCAATTTAACTCCTTTCTTCAGGTTTTATTAATTTGTAACTATTTACATATTAATACTCTTCTTGTTATGTTTTACACTTGTAAGACCACAAAACATCTGACAATAAAACAAATACCTGTTTCCTTGAAACACATGAAGCTCATCCAAATAGATAGACTCTAAGACTTCCACTTCTGAAGGTAAACCCCTGAAGAAAAAGAAATGTTACGGATATATCTCAATTTCTTAAATTTCTTCTACCTGCATAATATGCTGTTTTTACAGCAATAGTATAGGAGGCAAGCTCCTTTCAATCTAGTAAGAGAAACTGATCTTTGAAAAGTAAGTGGTATTTGTAGTAATCAGTAATATTGTAGTAATTTACAAAATGCCCCTAAAACTAATTTTTTTAGAAAAGGAAACATTTCCAGTCTCACGATTAGAATAGCACCATTATTTTTACAATAGATGAAAGATCAAAGTCATCATTACACTGCTATTTTCTAATAGAGATTGTCTATGACACCCCTACCTCATCTGTAACTCAAAAACTCCAGTTCTGTCAACTTGCTTTAATTTCACAGCAATGACCAAAAGAACAAGACCAAAATAGATGAAGATAGACTGTACTAAGTTTATAGCATTCATAAATGGGGGCAGGAGGGGAAAAGTATTTTTTTCTTAGAATAACTACTTCCTATACTTGTACAACTAATGAATGTAGCTGCTTTCATTCCTTCTTTGTAGGAAGGAAAGGCATTTTTTTTACTCTACTAAAAAAAGGAATATTGAAGAGTTTTGTCTCAAAGTACAAAACAAAGGAAACTACTCACATCTGTAGCAGTGAACTGAACAAAATTTAATTCCTGTTCCTTGAGTCAGACCTCTTATTTTTCTGTCTCTGTACCCTATGTCTGAAACAGTATTATATATCTGCCTTTTTCTAATTTGCCATGAAAGCAACATAAAAACATTGCACTTTAAATTGCAAATATAAAGAAATATATCAGAACAAGATTAAATATCTGCATATAATAATTCAATAAAGAAAACAGGAAGGGAAAAGAAAGAGAAGACTAAGTCTGTCATCTATTACAAGCCAAATTTTCTAGCTGAAAAAAACAGACTGGCAGATAGTCCCAAAGGTGCTTTTCTGAATAAGCTTCTTGGAGAAGAAGCAAAACGTTTTCAACGATTAAAAACAAAGAAAGTCCTGTTGCATTTTGAAAGAGCACCTTTGGAACAACTATGACCCAACTATGAACTATTAAAAATCTCCATGGACATTGAACCTGGCAGTTACTAAAGTAATGCTACCATATGTAGGCTGAAAAAATATCCAGATTACTATTAGATGGCAGCAAGAAGTATCCAACTCTTTGAAGCACTGATGAGCTTTCGGGCTAATGACTGTGGTTATTTGGCTTTTGTCCCAAAAGTGCTTTTTTCAAGAGGCAGCTGGACTTTCTGGTTTGTTTTTTTTGTTTTTTTTTTAAGACGTTTCGCTTCTATCCAAGAAGCTTCTTCGGAGAAGGAGAAGGAGAAGGAGGAGGAGAAAAAGCACCTTTGGGACAACCAAGACCTGGATGACTGAGAATCTCCATAGACATTTACTTTGCTTTTTGTTCTGACGTTTCCCCATTCAGCCCGAAAGCTCATCAGGGCTTCATTGAGGCCAGCCGTGAAAGCCTAAGCCTGTAGGCTTTTTGCTGCCATAGTAGTGGGTCCGGATGTTTGCAGCGCAGATCTACTTGCCCCAACATTAATTAGTTTTTATATATTTCAAAGACAAGAGAATGATTAGAAGTTCTCAGTTAAACTCTCCGCTTCCTTATGAACTCTTAATTAGGGTTAAGATATCCAGGCTGAAAAAAAAATGGAGAGGTTAAGCAGAGGGCAGTAAGCAAGTACAGAACCCAGTTTTGGTCGTCCAGACAAAATGACACCAACCGCCCCCTTACCAATCCTCCCCTGCCGTTCGCTCTTCTTCCTCTTCCTCTTCACCTGCCGCGGCCATCTTGGCCAAGCCAAAAACCGGAAAGGCGGCCCAATCGGCCACTGGTACTTCCGGCTCCAGGAGTTGCTAGGCGATAGGTCGGCGACGCCGTCGTCTGACGCTTGGCAAGTAACGGGCGTCTGGAGCGTGCGGGCTTCCCTCCTTTTCCCCCCGCCCTTAGGGTGCCGGAGCTCCCTTCCTCGCGAAGAACCCCCTTGGCAATCCCCCCCGCCCCAGGCACAGACGGGTCGGTGGGTCCGAGGGGAGGGAAGAGGGGTGACGGTGTTTTGCTGTGAGTTGAATCGCTAGCCGCGCATTCTGCACAGGTACTTTAGAAGTAAGTCCTAGCGGTGGATGAATATTCTCTAAACCAGTGTGTGGACTTCAATTCCCAGAATTCCCCAGACAGCTATGCTGTCTAGGGAATTCTGGGAGTTGAAGTCCTCACGTCTTCAAAGTGGCTGAGCTTGATAAACACTGCTCTAAAGTTACAAGGGTTACAAGCCTTTCCGTTGCAATGAATCTTTGCAAACATTTCGGAAAGAAACAGGTCTAAGCAGGATGGGATGAAGCCAAAGGAACCCTTGGCAGGAGCTGCAGTTGTCATCCCCTACTTCCTTTATTTGGCAAATAAGCCTCTACTCACTGTTGGGTGTGTGCTGTGTGTGTTAGAAAATACAGTAAAAATTTGGGGTGGGGCCGAGAACTTTATTGCTTGTTGAAACTGTGTGGGAACTGAAATTTGAGAAAGGTTGCAGGATAAAAAAATTAATATATAATAAATTATAAAATGAAAATATCATAAAATGGCCAGTAAGCCGGATAAAAAGAAGACAAAGGTATCAAAATAAATAACAACAGTAAAATGCAATCTATAAATTCCTACAATCTTCCTTGGGTCTTTGAAAAGCAGGTGCTAAAGAGCTGTCACAAGAGATCTCTCTTCCTTTCCAGTTTGAAGGATGAGTAAAGCAGAAAACTTTGATTTTGTTTGCTTAATGCCCCAAAGAAATGTGCTATGAAAAGTCATCCAAAGAGGTTTCAGTGTTACTGGAATTCTGTGGGATTTGTATTGTATTTTAGGACTGTTAATGGAAGTCATTGGAGCCCAATGAAATTTCCAGAAACTGGGAGATACATTGTGAAATCAAAAGGTTTCCAAACAAAGGTTAGAAAGATATATGGTACATATAATAATGACCAGACTTCCAATGAGAAAAAGGAGCCAAATGTAAGCCAGAGAAGAGACCTTGTTGTATAATTTCACCAATGTTAATTGAAGTAAAGGTAGATATTCTTGCAGAATCTAGTTAATAGAGAAATTTAGTAATGCCAGTATTGCTGAGCAAAGATCTAATAATCAAACTCCCTGTTACAGGAAGAATCTAATGTACTGTATGTTTGTGTGTGTGAAAAAAATATCATAATTTGATATGGAGGCAACTTCTGAATTATAAAAAATCCAGAAGAGAAAAGGACAAATGTGAGAAAATTATTAGAGAAGAAAAGAGGTCAAGTACTGATGACTCAACTTGCAGGAGTTAAGTTTCTGTTTCTGTACTCAACAGTTTATGCACTCGTCGCTTTCCATACATTCTAATCATGGACAGGTATCATGTGTTGGAAATGATTGGAGAAGGCTCTTTTGGAAAAGTCTATAAAGGACGTCGCAAATACAGTGCACAAGTAAGAACAAAAGAGAAAAGTGATAATTGACCAAATGTTCAGTGGGGATTGTTCTACAAATAGACTGTGTTCATTTATTCTGATTAGCAATGATTTGTTGACTAAGCCACAATTATCTGGGCTTCCATAACATGCAAAAATCAAAGTCAAAGAAATCTTATTATGGGTTATTAATCCAGACATAATTGGGAAAGAAAAATTATTTGACAAAAAATATTTAGCATGTTTCCCCAGCCTTTTCTTTTCTTAAAACATTATAGATTGTGGCCTTGAAGTTTATTCCTAAAGTGGGTCGGTCTCAGAAAGAACTGAAGAATTTGCAGCGAGAGATTGAGATCATGAGGGGACTTCATCATCCCAACATTGTCCAGATGCTTGACAGTTTTGAAACTGACAAAGAGGTGAAAACGTATTGGCAAAACTACTTTAAAGTTAAGTGTAGGAGAGATAGGAAAAATGTGCGTGGCCCGTCTTTAAAGCCCTTTCTGATAGATTATGTACCATAGCTAGACCTTCTCCAAGAAGATTGAGGGCCCTAGAGCATATGAATTTTTACGTCACTTCTCATTTTGTTCAACCAACCTGAGAATGTTTGGATTACAGTATGTCCCTCTTGTAAAAATCTGGGAATGGCTACCAGTAGGTTTCTCAATGGGATTCAGAGTAAAGCTCCCTTTTGTAATTGACTAATGGTGATTTTGTCAATGCCAATGGGGTTAAAATGTTTGGAATTTCATCCAAGGCACATTACTACTGGTACTATTTATTTATTTTATTTATTTATTACACTTTTATGCCACCCAACTCCTGAAGGACTCTGGGCGGCTTACAACATGGATAGCAATACCACTCAGATTTTACAGTATATACTGTAAGAGCTTTACAACACTCCCCAAGCAATTATAGAGTCAGCTTATTTCTCCCAACAGTCGGGGTCCTCATTTCACCAACCTTAGAAAAGATGGAAGGCTGAGTCAACTTTGAGCCTGGGGATTCGATCTGACAACCTGCTGAATGAGTCAGCAGAGACAGCAGTGCTGCATTTAACCACTGCGCCACCGAGGCTACTACGTTTGCTTTCTCTTGTAACAATTATATTTTATAATTTTCTCTAGTTCTTTCTCTTTTTTCTGCTGTCTCTAGGTACTGTACTGTCCACTATCCAGACTTTTTTAAAAACAACAACTTTATATTCCTTTTTTTCACTTCTAACAATGTTAATCTTTAGTCAATTCAAGCAATGTCATAAAACTGATTTCTTTTTTGCCCCTTCTCACAAAATTTAAATCTCTTTTGTAAATCCAATATATAAAAGTTATCTAGATCATTCTCTTGGTTTACTATGTACAATTCTTTTTTGATTTTTAAAACATCAAACTATTTCCAACAAGACATCATTTTCCATGTCATTTGTAGATCCACTTTCAGTTTCAACACTCTGTCTCTGTCTTCTCAGATAAAACCTGTTCCTCTTCTGCCATTTCCTCAGAAACATCTTTTGGACATAGTCTATCCATACAAAAAAGATTGCAGTTGACATTATTGATGTTAACTTCTGATTCCATTCTCAAAAGGGTCCTGCAATGTTTTCAATGTTATAACACTTTATAGTCATTTTGTAGCTGTTAGATTTATGCTCAGTGCAGAAATGTTAATCATAGTATTACTATTCTTTCCCTGTGCTTCTTGTGAATGATTATATTGGCTTATTTTTCTGGATCTTGACTGCTAGGTGGTTGTGGTGACAGATTATGCTGAAGGAGAGCTGTTTCAGATCCTTGAAGATGATGGGAACTTGCCTGAGGAACAGGTAACTGCAGCCTGAAGAGTTAGACTGGAGAAATAGGTGCACAAGCTGAGGAATATTACAGTGAGAAGAATACTGTAATAGCAGTATAGAGGTCAGATCTTGTTAGGTCATGTTCCCCCTGCTGTGCACATGGCATGAGCTATTGCACCTGCAAAGAGTGAATGGGGAATTACAAGACTAAAGAGAGGGAATAACTGTGACAGCCCTCAAAAATAAATTTACTTATTTATTTAGCATATGGTATGTGTTAGCTAGGGATCACTGAGGTGGCTGGCTGCCTCTGTGAAAGGAATTTTTTTGGGCGGAGTTATCTTTACTCGTGGGACGACTGAATGCCAGTAGGCAGTAGGGGGAGGCTCCTTTGTTCTCCCTCCACAGTTATCACATGAGCCACTGCAGCCCCTAAAACAGTGGTGGCGAACCTTTTTAAGGTTCCGTGCCAAAAGTGCATGTATGTGCGCGTGCGCATGGCCGTGTGCCCCTCTATCCCTCCGCGTGCATGCACACATGACCTCACATGCTCCCCCCACCCCCTGCACATGCATACATG
>JANHGC010000001.1:1394947-1408263 GCA_027560395.1 Boaedon fuliginosus | reverse complement strand
GTCTACGATGTCCAAAATTAAAACATTAAAATTCAACATGTGTCTCTACCCTTTAATTTATTCCCCGAATTGTTCCTTCCTCCTTTCTTTAAAAACAATCCTTCTACAGCGTACTGCCATCTCCACAAGTTAAAACGGAACCCCTTTTAATCCTCATCACGCCTCTTCTTCTTTACAGGATCAGTCTCTCTCAGGGTACCCTTCTGTTTCGATTATTCTCTCTCCTTTCAGTGTTTTTATTTGATTTCCTCTCCTCTGGCAAATCCTTCCGCTTTCTTTTCTCCACTATTGGGGTCGGTCTCCGGATTTCGTCCTGCCCCTCAGTCGGTATTTTTTTTGTTCTTTCCCACCTATGCCTCTCTTTCTTAAAAAGTATGTTCGAATGTCCATCTTTTGTTTGGTAGGTTCTGGTGCCATCTTCTCCCTTACCTCTTTCTCCACCAGCTGGTCTCTGCACACATTCTCCTTTTCTGGCTCCGACTCCTCTTGTTTTTTAACTTGTTTCATCGGTTTCATCATCTTACAAACTTCAAATGTCATTTCTTTTATTTCATTTAAGTCTTTTAAAATTGCCTCACCATAGTCTTTTGTAGTTTCTCACATATAGGCTGCCGCTGAGCCCGACATATCAGTCAATCCACGCAGCGTCCCAGTTCTTTACAGTTAAAAGTACAGAGTCGCGCTCCCACAATTAAAATCAGTCAGTCTTGTGTTCTTTCCATCCGCCGCTAAATCAATTTCCAGGGTCTTCTCTACCGCTTCGCCTTCTGGGGTTTAAATCAATTAAAGAAAGTCTCGTCTCACCCAATCAGCAAACTCTGCTCGGGTAGCTTCTCTCTCCAGCTCAATCTTGTTCCCGGAGTGAATCTAACTCAGTGGCCATCATTTTGGCGCCTTCTTGCCGGCCGTTGGCTGCAGAGCTCGCACTTGGTCAGGGAGAGGATTGCATATCTTCTCAAGCCCCCAGGGCAGCGCCCCATCGCTTAGTTTCCCTTCCAGAGAAACTTAGGTCCCTCTAGGGACCCTCGGGCCGGTAGATTGGGTGGGGATTTGCAGAGCTCGCAAATTCCTCAACCCTGTTGCCAGAAGTCAAGCCGGAAATCATAAATCGCTTTTTTTCAGTGCCGTTGTAACTTAAAATGATCACTAAATAAATTGTTGTAAGTCGAGGAATACCTGTACTTTTTCATATTTTTTTCTTCTATTTTTTTTTCTTTATGTTTCTGTATTTTTTTAATCTGTATCAAATTCTTTTTCGGGAGAAATTATCTACATACCTCTCTTTTTGTCACGCAGAGTGCTGCAGGATTGTTACTGGCCTACCTGATCCAGTATGGTGCTTCTGTGAAATTGAGCCCAGAGCAAGCCTTGACAAATATAGCTACTGCACTCGCAGAACCTGCAGAGGTAACCATCCAACTATATAGAGTTTGGGACACATAAAAGACAGAAGCTTCTAAATGGATTCATAAATGGATTCACACCCTTATAGAGTAGGGTGAAACCTGTGTTCCTCCAGATATCATTGAATCATACCGTAATTCTTTGCCATCCTCACTATTGGGGGGAACCTTCTGAGGTTCCTCATTCAGCAACATCTTGAATTGGCTGCACCTGCCATGCAACACAGTGGCCAGTGTGTGATTTTGAAGTTCTGTGTTAGTCTATTACACACCTTTCTCATATATTTCAGCTGTACCTGCCTTCTCCCATGGGCGCTGGCTTCTACGATGGACTCTTGTTTTTGCTGCTGCATCTATTAAGCCAGGTATGGGTTTCCTTCTCTGCCCCACCAAGGAGCTACTCTGAATTTTTAAGAGTGTAGAAGTTATTCAAGAAATAAAAGTGTTTGCTGCCAAAGGGTATTGAGTGAGACTTGACCTGCATTCTTTGCTGTGCTATACAGTTCCACTATATTTACTTATTTATTTATTTATTTATTTATTGGATTTATAGGCCGCTCAACTCCCATAGGACTCATATATATATGAGTAGAAAAAAGGCTCCACTTAAATCTTGCCCCCCCCCCCCGTTTGTTTGTTTTTTTACAAAACTATCCTTGGATCGGGGGCAATATCAGAAGACTGAGAGAAAACTGAAAAGATTCTAGAAATGGAAAATGCAGGTTGCAGTATGATTACACTAATATGTGTAGTGTATTTGATAAAGGTGTGTCAGATTTAAGACGGAACATCTGTGCTCAGCCAGCAGAAGATAAGACCTTCTGCCTGCAGCCTGATGAGTCTGGATTCTCTTGGACTAGGGAGATACAGCAACTGTGAGAGAATTTGTGGCCTCAGAACTCTGGAGCATTGTATGGCATCGCTTTGCTATGGTGTTCCACTTGACCTCTTGGCAGCCAGTGATGGAAGGTGAGACCCCGAGGGCTGGCCAGCAGCCACCAGTGCCTGATTGGAACCTGCTGTCACCACAAGGTGAGTTTTATTTTCATTAAGGGGTCCTGCATTATAAAGTCAAGTTTGATCTATTGGGATTATTTCTTTCTGGCCCCATATTTGAAGACAAAATGTGGCAATTCTAGTCCATAAGACTGAGGAGAAGCTGTATAACATCAGGATGCCCTTGCTCTCTTTCTGGATGTTAGACATGGAGATGGGTGCTGCCTTAAGTGAAAAAGGACAGGAAAGCATTGAGTGAGTGCATCAGGGATGTTTTCTCTCTCTTGCTGTAGGGACTTTGCTCTTCCTCAGCTTAATCCTCTTCGTCTTTACCCAAGAACCTCACCAGTGCCTTTTCCAGCTGGCCCAACCCAGTAGTGTTATGATGGCAATTCTGAACAAGCTACTTGAACCCGGCTTCTTGAAACACTTGGCCCAAATGTGAGTAATCAACAATCCAACATTGACCTAAAGAACAGACAAAATAGACACAACAGAGAGTTATACTCAATGGCCTAAGTACTGTTTTCCAATTCCGATTCTGTAAACCCAACCATAAGAGGCAATAAAACATTTTGGGGGGAAATGGCATTGTGAAACTACATGCCCTTCATTCACCCAAACACTACTAACATCACCCGAAACAAGCATACCATCTCTCCTGCACCTAATGTTGGTCTCATTCTTCAGCACTGGGCTTTTCAAGCCGGGTCTGTCAACAGGGGCAAATATGGAACGATCTGAGCATCCCACTCCCAGATATTTTCCTAATGTGATCGCTTTTGAGAATATTTTAAATGTATGCAACATAATTTGTTTTCCCACTAAAGATTTAAGTTACTGGACTAAAAAAATAATGAATTCTTAGTATTTTTACCCACTACAACTTTCAGCACCTGTACACATATTCTAATTAATGTTCCCTGTGTTCCTTATTATATTATTCCAACAGCAGCAAATAGGGAACCATCTGAGCCCCCCACTTCCTCACTTTCACATCCTAAAAATTGCAATTTAAATAATGGATGCAGATAACCTTTTTCTTGCAGACACCGAGAATTTGAGATAATTTAGTTTGACATAATGTTTTGTTTGTTCTCTATGAAGCATATACAGGATTTCAGTCTCCTCTAAGCTCATCTTCAGAGGATACTTGGGAGTGGGCTTTTAGAGTGGTAATCCTCCAATTTTGGATTATCTTCTCAGCAAAGGTAGCACTTTTAGTCCCTGTTCCTGCTAGGCCGCCAGATTTAGGAAAGCAATAAATGAGACATTATCTTCTTTATTACATTTGTTTGGATGCGGGGAAAGGCATTTGTATTCTTCCATGATGTTTAATATTCCTGCAGTGATATTTTAAACTTTTTATTGCTGCTTGAACTCTTAAGCAGGGCATTACTTATTATTCTATATTTTGTTCAGGTTTTGAATGTGTTTACATTAAACGTTGGACTTTCATTGTAAGGCGCTTTGAGACCTTTTGAACAGGAAGCACTATAAATAAATTAATACTACACTTTCCCCCTTGAAAGACATCCCCTAGAATTGAACAGTGACAAGCCAGGGAGCAGTCAAAGGAACTTGGGAAGTTGCCACCTCCTAAATCAGACCATTGTTCCATCAGCTGCTGTCTGCTGCACTGAATGGATGGCGCCTTTCCCATTCCTGAATGAAAATGTCAGGCCCAGAAGCAGCCCTTCCCTTTTGCATGGGAAGCTCCAACGCTGAGCTACAGCACTACAGCCCTTCCCTTACTGCAGTTACTGCTTTACTGTTAACCTTTTGCATAAGCATTTCACTTGACTTAACGTTTTCTGAAGCCACTGATGCTTGGGATTGCAGCTGATGTATTAAATCTGGTGGAATTTGATCGACCTAATGCCTAACTTGCTGCTCTTTTCCTCCTTACACCCCAGGCAGGTGCAGGGCGACAGTGATCCCAAACTGGTGCCCACTGTTGTGCTCCAAGTTTGTCAGGTGTTCTGTTTCCCGTTTGCTCTGGATGTAGACTCAGAAACTTTAGAACATATCATAGCAAGCCTGAGGGACTCTCAAATCCCCACCCATTTACTCCAGGTAAAATCTGTTCCAGCATTTAGGTACTTGCAAGGTGGGAGGGTCAGGGCGAATAGCCTTATAGTTCCCTATCTGTGCTCTGGCTGCTCTTCCTCCTGTGTTTCATCCTGCTCCCTGGTGACTGCACCTGAAAAATGGCCTAGATAACTATAGAGAAGTTGTACTTTTGGCGTAAGATAGAAATTCCAACCTTTGGAAAATATAAATGGATTTTGATTCTGTCACGCTGTTCGTCATAAGTATATCAATTCATTCCTGTACTCCTTCCTCTGCTCTTTTAGGTCTCCATTCAGCATCTTCCCATCTCAGAGACTGAGTTGCCTTTGAGCCTTTTGTGCCGCTTGGTATTGAGTGATGAGGGAATCATTGGGCAAGTGGTGGAAGTAGCCGCCTCAGAACAAGCCATTGTCTTCTTGTCGGCTATTTTGCTTTCAGATCAGGTAGCTATTGCCGCAGACCTGCTCTCTCTGCTCACTCACATAGCCCGGGCCAGTCCAGCTCACTTGCCTTTCCTGCAGAGGCTCCTGATCGACACCGATTCAGCTTCCCAGCTGTTGAACCACGTGCTTCGCCATCAGGATTGCCTGATCCGAGCCAGAGCTTGTAGCCTGGTAGGCAATCTATTACGACATGGACAAGGATTTCCTCATACATTGTGGTACAAGGCTGGGCTGCAGGAACTTTTGGTGGATTGTCTTTCAGATGAAGATGAGCACGTGCGTTGCTCAGCCAGCTTTGCCGTCGGTAACGCAGCCTACCAGGCTGGTCCTGTAATGCAGGGTTTTAACAAAGCCGTGCCTCGGCTTGTTCGGCTCCTGGGAGATTCTCAGGCAAGGACCCGTTGCAATGCCGCTTTGGCACTGGGCAACCTGGGACGACAGTCTGTGGAGGTGGGAGATTTGCTGATCCAGAGCAGAGCACCTGAACTTCTGTTGGATGCGGCCTGCCATGACTCCCATCCTGCTGTGCAAGAGGCAGTGCTCTTTGCTTTACGCTCCATTGGTCAGCAGTCCAAGATTCACCAGGTACAAAGTCTGTAACTTTGAAGGGTGATGATGGATGATTATGAACTCTGGTCCAGTGGGGAAAGGATTGGAGACTGGCAGTACTTCAGTGTAGACCTCAATGCACCACAGACGTTTTTCTTCTCAAACTTTATTTACTAGGCAAGAATTAAAATATGATGCATTAGATCCAGAAAGGCTATTCCATTAGACAGATATTTTTAGTCTTGAAGAATGCCATTCTAAATACTGGCAATACCAATGCTACTGGAAAAGTCCAGAATGTTTATTTAATCTCATTTTGTCTACTGATTTCTGTTAACCTAAGATTGGCACTCTCTGGCCCCTCTCTCTGTTAACTTAATAAGCAGCCATCAGTAAGCTTCCATTTTTTTTGTACAACGATCACGTGATTGGGAATGTAAAATTAATTTTATGTTAGCTAAACATAGGACCTTTAGAAGTTTAGACCTAGTATCCAGTGTTTTTAATATATTTTAATAAGATTTTTTTTTTAAGAATTCCTGTCTCACAAATGTTTGTTAACGAGATACAGTGGATTTTTATGTAAAACTATATGATCTAGTTTTTCTGGCTGCTAATTTGGGGAGGGTATAAAAGAGGCTATTTGGAAAAATGGAATCCTTGGTGTTCTCTTACTTTGGTTGTTTGCTTGCAGACGTTTCATTGCCCATCTAGGTAATTGCATCAGTGCTGGTGAATGTGGGGATTGTTTATACAGTATATATCTGGTCGTTTTGTTTCGGTCTTAGTTTTATTGAGTTTTGAATGAGGTCTGAATGTGGCTTGTCTGTCTCTGTCTATGGATGCTTGATTTGTCTGAATGTCAAGCTTCCAGGAATTCCAAGCTTTTATGGGCTTATAGTTTGTTCTAGGCGGCTCAGTTTACCTGTTGACACTATGGTTGAGTCTGTCCATGTGTATGAGCTTCCCACTGACTGCTGGTTGGGATACCTGCATACACTCTGCTCGTTTTCTTTTGCCTGTCTGTCTGTCCTACATGGCAGCTGCTACAATCCTTACATTCCACTCTATAGATGACGCCTGTTTTTTTCTTCTTCTTGGCCTAGCGAGTCTTTTGATTTACTTAAGGTGTTTTGGAGGACTTTAGTAGGTTTGTGTGCTACAATGATTCCATGCGGTTGTAATAGTTGGTTGTTTCTAAGATGCTTTTGATGTATGGTAGTGTTAAGTGTTTTCATAGCTTGTATTGGTTATGCTGTAGTGGGTTGAGTTGTCGAGCACTTTTTGATTCAGTTGCATGGTATTCATTTTGTTAGAAGATATTCCATAGGCATTTACTCTTTTTCTGGTGTTTTGGGTCACTGATCTCTTCTGAATAATGTTCTTACACAGCTTTACTTGTGGGAGGTTGGGTTGTTACTTTTATAATGGAGCACTTGTTTTGTGCGGATTGTTTTTCGACGGAATTGCATTTCAAATTTGCCATTGATTCCTTTGCTGATCAGCATATTCAGGAAGGGTAGTGTTTCTTTTTTCTTTTGTGAATTGTATTCCTTTGAAAACGAAGATTTTCCCCCTCCCCCAGGTGTTTAGAATGGATTGATTTGTGAGAATGCAGCCCTAGATAACTATTCAGTTTCCTTTCTAGGTGCTGTTGTCACTCCAAGCAAGTGAAAAACTGGAAGCACTTTCCATTCATGAATCTCAGGCTTCAACGTATAGTAGTCCTCGGCCCACATCAAGACACTGTAAGAAATTGATTCATCTCCTACAGGCTACACACAGTGTATAAGAGCTGAGGAACAGGTACAACGGTCCATTTTTTTCGGAATACTTTAGGTTTGGAGGACTATAAAGTAGTAAACTCCATTGTAAATACTTTTTGAAAATAGATTTTAGTGTGCTTGGAATATCATTTTGATTCTTGCCTTACTAAGATTAGAAACAGGAGTCAAGTATCTTCCCACAAACTGTTTTTTTTTTAACCCAACAGTCTAGAAACTGCCTTCTGTAATGACAACTCTATGCATATAATAATTATTTCCTATTGTGGAGAAGCTATTGCAGCACTGTTATCTAACATCTTGGAAGACGGTCATTCATGAAGTTGGTTCTTCTGACAGTTTTCTTTGAAATGCTTACATCTACCAACATTTAACAGTCTCTGCTTAAAAGAATAAAATATTTGCTTTTAGTTTTTCAGAATAACACAGGACAGAAGCTATAAGACATTTTTTTTAATCTTGAACAGGAATTGAATTTCTACTTCAACTGATTGATCAATTTTGATCCTGCTCATGAAGGCGTCCCATTTTTATTTATAGAGAACTTTTCTAAAATACTTTCCTAGCTAGTCTCCTGTCTTTGTTATTGTTATGTCTTTGTAATAAAAGCTGGTGTTGACACTCGGTGTTCTTGCTTATTTGTGTGCCATCAGAAAACTGTGAAAGATACTTCAGATTCTGAAAAGTGACCCCAAACGTGGTCCTATGCCTTAAATATTTAAGGATTATACATATGACTAGAAGGACTATTAATGTATGTTTCTAAATAGAAGAGAGAACAGATTGAAATGATGCTGAGATCATGGTTTTTCTGGAACTTAACACTAAATTTTTTCCCTTCTTTTTCCTATTTGAAAATTATAATTTTACACTTGGAAATCAAACCAAAGATCTTCAGGATGATACAAGAATTTAACTTTCAAGACACTTAAGAGGTTCTTAATACACCCCTTTGTCTGGTGAAATAAAGAACATTTAGTATGAAAAAGAATTATACATATATTCTTTCTAAGTGTTCTCCTGCTCAAGGCAACCTTCATTGATAAGTGACACAATTACCTAGATTTAAGTCTGTAACAAGCTTAGCTGTATTGTTATGTACATTCAAATGAGTATCACCCTTGGTATGCTACAGGCCGTCCTCAACCTACAACAATTCATTTAGTGACCATTCAAAGTTACAACGGTACTGAAAAAGGTGACTTATGACCATTTTTCACACTTACATCCGTTGCAGCATGCCCATTGCCACATGATCAAAATTCAGATGCTTGGCAACTGGTTCATATTCATGACAATTGCAGAGTCCTGGGGTCATGTGATCATCTTATGCAACCATCTGACAAGCAAAATCAAGGGGGAATCCAGATTCACTTAACCATGTGACTAACTTAACAAACGCAATAATTCAGAACTGGGGCAAGAAAAGTCATAAAACGGGCAAAACTCACTTAACAAATGTTTCACTTAGCAACATAAATTTTGGGCTCGCTTGTGGTCATAATTCAAGGACTACCTGTCATAGCTTTCCAGTGTTGACTTACAAATCACTGCTCACACCTGCACACATTGACCTAAGTAAAAAATGTGCAAATTGAGACCCTTTAGGTTGACTAATAAAAATAAATAAATCTTTCACCCAAAATTCAAATCTTTAAACTTTTTTTTTATTAAAAAGACTACATTTCATTTTTTTAAATATTTAGCCATAGAATAAACACTGCTACACAATTTAGAACCTTTCACCTTTCCCGGGCAATGATAATAGCTATTTCCCAGCCCTTCATTAGGAGCCTCTATCCTGGAACAGCAGGGCATTGCTGCCACCAAAGGAAAGGAAGAAAGCATAAAAGAACCAGAGAGAAATATCAACACAATACATGCCTTCTGCATCAGAAAGAAAAAGTTAGGGCTTTTTCATTTGAGAGGGGTGGGGAAATTGTCGCCAGGGCACAACACAAAGGGTGGGTAGGCTTTACACTTAGTGCTACAAAGCTGCCTGTTTCCAAAGTGCAGACAGTAAGAGGAAGCTGTTATTCACAGTCACCCCACTCCACTCCTTTTGAGGGAGGGACAGGCAATACAGGACAGAAAAGGAGCCAGCTCTGGCCAACAAAACGGCTGTGCTAGCAGACACCTACAAATTCATGACCGTTTATCAGAAGTCTGAATGGAGAAAGAAAGAAAGAAGGCAGTAAGTACAGTTATCTTCCTAGCAGCTGTCAAGGGGAAGGGGAGAGGTTGGGTGTGGAGGCTGGAATTGCAGAGGCATTTCGATTTCCCTAGATGCCCTTCGTGCATCTTAGTCAAATAATTTAGAAGCGCAGCTCAAGGGGAAAGTCCTATGGGACTGGTAACAGATCTGGAGCCTGCATTTGTAAATCTAGGTCTCTTCATCCTAGCGCACCACCATACTGTATATTTTGAATACTTTACACAATAGGAGGACCACCAACTCATGCTGTTTTTGCACCATGCCTTGTAGTCTCTTGGAAAACAAGCATCAATAGCAAGACTGACGATTCATGGGAAAACTGGCTGAAACGGGCAGAAGTGTGGGAACAAATCAAGAGCCATTCAATTAAGGCGGCCACCGTTCAACAGTTGTAGCTTTGCAAGTAACTCTGCTACTTTAGAATAAAAATATTGACCCTGGCAACCTTATAAGCCATTTTATGTTTCATCGTGTTTCCTGTAACATTCCACAAACCATCCCTATGGACAGCGACCACTTTTTGGAAGGGAAGGTAGACCAACCATCTTGCCCAGTTCTTTCTCCTGAAAACAGAAAGACACATATTGCTCTTAATTAGCAAAAATGTTACAATTGAAATGCTTGGTCTTTCAAAAGTGAAGGGAGTCGATAGGCAAAACGAGTCCCCTGCCTTCCCTTTTGACACTAGAATTCTTTCTAGTGTCAAAAGAACCAGTACTATGTCTTTTCTAGCTGCTCTGCTTCTCTCCCTGAGGTGAGGCTGAGGGCATTAGAAGAACACTTCCTGCCCAGGATGTTTTAGGGCAGGGATGATGCCAACAAGCAAAAATATTTGTAAAGTGCAGCAGAAAGGGAAAGAGAAGGCTTCCAGATTCTACAACTAAATTTGAGTTCTTCAAAGTGAATTTTTAAAAATTCCAGGCAACTAGATAATGTAGTTCAGAATAAATAAAACCAGGCTGTGCCTTCCTGGAAACCTTTGGGCATAGTGTTTATTCACCCTGCGTATAGAGGAAAATAGGCTGAAGGTTTAAAATATTTGAGAAGGTTAGGTTTAGGTTTAGGTTTATTGAACTTATATGCCGCCCTTCTCCTTACGGATGATAGTACTGGTTCTTGGAACTGCAGAAGTACCAGCTTTCTGTGCAAGGTAAAGTCCAGATTGCCTTCATTTTCCCAGAAAAAAAATCCTCTATATGGTATCACTACATGAAAACTTATTTCTATTCCCCAACTTTCTGTCAAAAAGAAAACCCCTCCCAAATCTATTTCTCCAAGAATGTTTTTTCCTTCCTGTTCAGTTAACAGACAAATGTTCTCTTCAAATTATTTACACCCTCTCTGCTGAATAAAACTCCTTTATTTCCTATTGGATATATGGGGATGAGCGGTACGTTGTAGTGGCAGGAATATCTAGCAGAAAATATGTGCGAAATAAAAACAGCAAAACAGACTAAGACAGAAAAATTGCAGCAGCAGACAAAGACTGCATCATCACTAAAAAGCATGGGCAGAAACAGAGGCCTGATGGAAAGGCCAATACTAGGAGGAGGACAACAACTTTCGATTCCAGACATAACACTGCAAATAGGGGTGCTTTGCTTGGACTTTGCCACATGTCTATCTGTCCTTCAGTATGGCCTAAACTTCTCTATGCGTCTGTTTGTCCTTTCTGGCAGCTACATAAACAGAAGACTGAACAGTGAGATCAGGGTGATGGTTCTTTAGGAGGTTGAAAAGTTGCTCCTGGGGCTTCTGTTTCTCCAGAAAGGCCCAGCTCTGTATCCATTTGCTCCAGCTCCTTCTGATCAAGCAGCTCAAAATCATCAGCTTCCTCGTCCTCCTCTTCTTTCCCTGGCAGAGGAGCTGTTCCCACCTCTTCATTCTGAGATAGCTGTGCCTGGAAACTGAGTCTCTCTTCAGGTTCAGTGGGCAAGAACTCAGAGAAACAAGGCCCTTCGGTGTCCTCTGAGGAGTGGAGCAGAGCTGACAGGGTGTTCTGCACAACTGTACTGATAGCGGTAGTGACAATCTCTTGACTCAACGAATCGATGTGTAGCCCCAGGCCTTGTGCACAGGTAGCTTGGGATTCAGGGATTCCTCCCACCATTGCCTGCCCATTCCCATTGAAATGAGTATTTACAAAATGCAGGGGTGAGGCCAGGCACAGAATTGATGTGTCCGAATTCATGGCAGCAGCTACTGCTGATGCCGCCGCCGCCTCTTCCTCTTCAGCAGAGTTTAGCTGTTGTGTACTTTGAGTGGGAACCCCAAAATTGTCATCTTCGTTGGATGGTCCCAAGTCTTTGGAATGGAACTCTTCTACAGAAGGGAATTCTGCTAAATCCTTGGAGAAGGATTCTTCAGGCTCACTGGGGAGACTCTGCTGGTCCAGATCTAAAAAAGCAGATGGGCAGTTAGGAAGCACGTAACTTTCAGCACTCCAGAGATTCCTGCTCTGAATCTTTAATCTGGATGCTAGCTCAACTATGGGTTTCACTCTTGTTTACTATACAAATTTCTGAACATGCTTGCCTGGCTTTTGTTCCTTTTTTCCCCTTCTGAGTGACATTACAATGTTATTCCATCTTCTCCACCTGAAGTTCCATAAGCCAAGAGCTGCACTGCTAGCTCAAATCTAAAAGTCGCAATCCAGGCATGCTTACTAAAGCTTTTCTTTATTATTATATCTTGTCATAAGGATAACGTGCCACCGGTAAATACACATTATAAAATTTCAATCGGTTTATAAAAAACTCATAATTATATTTGCCAGTCATAAAATACAGCTTTGCATTTCAAAAAGTCATTTCTGAGTCTCGTCAAAACAGGTTTAATTCAAAACTTGAGCTTGATCCACACTCCACTCCAAACAATGAATGGAAAATTAATATTATAATATACTACCCCTGCTTTGGATGGATCTATAAGGAACAGAATTCCACATTGACAAAAACCTCTTCTACAACTCTTTTCAGGAAGACTTAAAAGACAGGCTATGATCTAGGCTGGAGTGGTTGTTGTAGGTAATCATCTGGGTGCCATTTTGTTAGAGGGTGGAGGTGAAGGAAAAAGAATGCAAGGGCAGTGGAAACCAATTCAATGAAGCCAGTGAAGTTTTGTTTATAACTCTGTAATATAATTGGGACAAAGACAGGGGAATTACTAATTAATTCCAAATTAACTGAACAGTTACAAAATTAACATGCAATCTACATGTAGTATGAAGCCAGAAACATTAAGAATTATGTGATGCTTTCTAGTTCTTGCTTCGTTTTTCTCAGGAATTCTTAGTTCTGCCACAAAGCAATATAGAATTTGTATTGTATCATTCAACAGCTCCAAGCTGAAATATGAAACTTGGTACGGGGAGAAGGAATATATCACCTTCAGACACATCTGTCAGTTGTGGTGTTGTAGCTCTGGAGACCGTGAATCCTCCACTTTCTAGGATAGATGCCTCCTCATCAGAGAGTTCAGAATCTGTGATTGCTAATGCCAGAGCTGTCTTCTTCACATCTACCTGCAATAGAGATAACATTAAGATTGTATTGCAAGGCTTGATTTGCTCAGCTAAAAACTCAATAGAGAGAATGTATTTGACTGCCAACCCCTATCAGATCAATGCTTGTCCTAGATGCTGCATACACCTTCAACAAATTATGATTTGTATTCATAATTTGTGAATTATGAAACTACAAGTGAAACTACAAGTGAAACTACAATCCAGAGCAGCAGCAAGTCCAAATAGCATGGTAGCAAAGATATCCACATGGATTTATTTATTTATTTATTTATTTATTTATTTATTTATTTATTTATTTATTTATTTATTTATTTATTAAATTTATAC
>JANHGC010000001.1:1347490-1360601 GCA_027560395.1 Boaedon fuliginosus | reverse complement strand
CCGCCTCGAGTTCCCCCGGAAGGGGTGAAGAGAGGCAGGATATAAATCTAATAAATAATAAATAATAATAATAATAAACATGCTCCCAGAAATTATCAGATAGTATGACCATTACTGAGAATATTGGGAGCTGAAATTCACACATCTGGACTGATCAAATAGGGAAGTGGTGCTGAATTATTATATTGCTCTGGCTACTCTGCAGTAATAAATCTTATAGCTTTAATAATATTCCTCTCTTTTTTCCTCAGATCTCTGGTGCAGTACTAGTCTCTGGTCTAGTACAGATACTGTTGGGAGTGTCTGGAGCCTGTGGATGGATTGTCCATCATTGTGGCCCAATGGTCCTGGCACCAAGCCTTTCTGTTATTGGACTTTCAGCTTACAAGCCTGCTGCTCTTCTCTGTTCTGAGAACTGGATAATCGCTATGCTGTAGGTTCTTCAACACTCTTTCCCTAACTCTTTTCAGAAAACCAGCCAAATATCAGATGCCCTTTTCAACCATTATCTGGCAACCAGATGTTCTCTGAGAAGTGGCATGCGTATTCCAACTGATTGGTTCTCTTAGCAGAAAGCTCAAAGGGGGCTTCTCAATGCACCTGAAATTCAGGTGTTCTTAAACACAATATATTTTTCATTTTTAAATATTCATCTATGACATTTTGAATTCCACAAAATGTTTTGTGAGATAATGGCTGACTTTAGAAGTTTAAAACTTGAGTTTCCCTTCTACTAATATAAGAACAATTTAAATATATGCGATTACCCTCACATTTACTTTTAAAATGCAAGATGTGCAAAATTCCATATTCTTGACTCTTTTTGTGTGGTTGGCATTTTTCTAAATGTACTGCCCCTAATACCAGAATAGGGATTTTAAATACCTTAGTACCCAGATATCCTCTTTGTGCAAAGGGGAAAAGGTTGGGTGTGAGAATGCTTCTGTTTGTGTCTTTCACTTCAACTAAAGAGAATGAAGCTCCTGTATGGGCAGATCTGTGTAAGACCAGGTTTCCTCTTCCTTTGGCAGTATATTACAGAATCTCACCTATTCTACCATCTTTTTCAGGCTTGTGTTGCTGTGTATTTTGATATCCCAGCACCTGGCCTCTTGCCGACTGCCTCACTGCCAGTGGAGCCAAACAAAGGGACTTTCTGTAACATTTGATGATCCAGCCCTTCACATGTTTTCGGTACCAATTCATGGGTTATTAGTTAAAAGTTAAGAATCAAACATCAGTGCAATAAAGCAAATGAAAGGAGGTGATATCCTGGAGATCAACATCCCAATATAGTAATGCACTTCACTCTCCTCTCTGAATCCAGGATGTGGGGAAACAGTTATGTTCCCAAGGTCCATTTAAGGGATTACAGGATTGGGACTACTTAAACCTCCGGAGTGGTTCCCATTAGGTCACGTCAGAGGATGCTATGTTAAAGATGGGTGGATCATGCCTACTTACTAGATGGGGAGAGAAAATTAAAGACTCAGCCTCTATGTTGCGAAGGAGTCATCTCATGTTCACTTTGTATTTCCTGCAGGTTCTGCTGCCCTTCTCTAGCATCTGGGTTATCTGTGGGATTCTTAGACCTGTTGCAATCCCTTGGGACAGTTTGCATCCTTCCACACATTATCTTAACCTCAGCAACAGCACTCTGCAATCCCCATGGTTCAAAATACCTTACCCAGGTTAGTGAGTTGGACAAGCCAGACTCTGCTTTTCCCTTGTGCTAATCTTCAGATTCCAATTCTGTTCTCTATTCCAGGTGAGCAGGGCTGGCCACTGCTTAGCACCCATGCAATTGGTATTGGTGCTGCCATGGGGGTTACTGCAAGTGTGAACTCCATAGGCTGCTACTTGCTGTGCAGCAAAGCCCTAAAGAATCCACCCCCACTGCAGCATTCATGTAACAGAGGACTCTGTGCTGAGGGCCTTGGTAGTCTCCTATCAGCCGTGCTGGGAAGCATGTCTGGGATTGCCTCCAGTATGTCCAACGCCTGTGCCAGCAGCCTGACTCAGGTAACAGTATGGATTGGGGCCATGGGATTGCTCAATGCAGAGATCTCACATGGGAATCAGTAGATACCTGCCCTTAAAGAATGGGGACATCAGCCCAGTTTCAGAAACAGCCTGCAATATTCTCCATTTGCGTATGGAGATATAGTGTCTAGGTTCATACAAGAACCTAAGCCTTAATACAATTTACCTTTTGTGGCTTACAATGTTTTATGATTCCATAGATTTGCAGTTTATAGGCCACAGTTCTTTGGTGAGTGTTGTGTGAACCCACCAAAGTGAAATACTGTATATTTCATAACCATGGCTAAATATCTTATGTGAACATAGACATTCAGGTAGATAATGACTCTATCTCTTTACATTTTTCTCCTAAGAATAGACACATAACAATTTATTCTTTTTGGTTTTTTTCACTTTGGGCTTGCCATGTTCATTGAGCTGTACATATTACTTACTTTATTGAATGATCTGTATTTTATTAAATTATTATGATGCTACAGATATAATTCATTTTTCCTTTGGGAATTCAAGTCAGTTTAATATGAAATCTCTCTCCAGTTTTTAACTTAACAAGTTATTGTTATCTTAAATTTAACAATAACAAGGAGGAGCATGATTTCGCTTGAGTTAGGGAAATCATGGGATTTCCAGTTTCAGCTGCAGGAGAAAGAACATCTGAGCCCATCCAGATATTGGTGGGAATGGGAAATGCCAGAGAAGTACAAAGTGAAGACTCCCACACAGTATGACACATGCTCAAAAATCTGTTTCCAAATTAATGCGATTATCATGCAACTAAAGGGTTTTTTTCCCTGTTTGCTTCATTTAATGGAGTCTTTTTACTCTGAGCCTTCATTTTTAGTTTACTGGCATGTAGAGAGATCTGTAAGATAATGTCCATGAAGCCAACTTAGTAGGAGATGAGCTTTCATTCTGTTTTCCATATCCAGGCTACCTCGTGTCGCTCAGTGTGGATTGGGGCATTGGCATGTGTAGTGTTGGGCCTATCTCCCCGTCTCATGGGATTTCTTACCACCATCCCTCTTGGAATTCATGGTAATAAATACTTTCTGTATATCTCCCTGTGCATAGATTGGGGGTATCTTGGACCACTATCTGCTTATTCATATCAGTGAGGTAAACTGGTCCTGCCTCTTTTTTGAACTGAGTTGAATACTTTATTTGGCCAAGTGTGATTAGACACACAAGGCATCTGTCTCTGATGCAGAAGCTTTCAGTGTACATGCAAACCAACAGAACAATTATAATCACAATAATAATAATAATACCAATAAGGGGGGAGTAAAAAAGGTAATAAGGAAGATAAATAATAATGCTACAGCCATAATACCTGGGTAAATATACATAGACATTAGACAGCACTGGGAGAATTAGGTGTTCAGCAGTTTGATGGCACAAGGAGGGAAAAAAACTTTCCCAGTGTCTAATTATTATGGTCTGCAATCAGGAATCGGTTTCTCCCAGTTCGCTGGTTACCCGCTTTGTGGGTGCGCTTCCGATTCGGCTGTCAAAAGCGCGCTGCGCGTGATCAACTGAGAAATCTTCGTGGTATTCTGAAAATACTCTGATCCAACAGCTGTGCAGCGGCCATCTGCGGATAGCCACTGCACAGCTGTTGGATCAGACTGTTTTCAGAATACCATGAAGATTTCTCAGTCGATCGCGCGCAGCGCACTTTTGACAGCCAAATCGGAAGCGCGTCCACAAAGCGGGTAACCAGCAAACCGGGAGAAACCCATCCCTGTCTGCAATGCCCTGTACCACCATCCCAAGGGGAGGAGTTGAAACAGTTTATGTCCAGGGTGTGAGGAATCTGCAGGTATCTAAGCCCTCCTTCTGACCTTCACAATATACAAGTCTTCTATAGAAGGCAGACTGGTTGCAGTTGTGGTTTCTGCAGTCTTAACTATCAGTTGGGAGTCTGTACCTGTTCTGCTTGATTATTGTACCTCAATCAAAATTTAAAAAAATCCAGGTAATTCTGGAACTTTATTTCTGGAGACAGGAACTCTGCATGGTCATTTTTAGCAATGCTCGACTCCCAGAAAATGTCAGCGTGCACTCCCTGATTGTGGATGTTTCCTGACAATTTTTTAAAAATTACTCTGTCTTATTTATGGGATATTATGGGAACAGAGGTATTATTACAGATTTCTATTTGTAACACTATTTGCAACAGCCATTAGAATATTTTCTTCTTTTTTTCCCTTACCATAATGATTGGTAGCACTAGGAAATGGCCGTCTAAAATTACTCTTTATTCTACTACTCTGTCCTAACATCAAATGAATTCTCTTCTGCTTTCTTCATTCATGGGGGATCTTTGATCGCCAATGCTGTATTCAGGAGGAGTGCTTTGCATAACATACAGTGTAGCCGTGGGCACCGGTGTCTCCTACTTCCAATACACAGATATTGATTCGGGCAGGAATATCTTCATTGTGGGCTTCACCATGTTCATGGGACTTCTGGTTCCAAAATGGCTGTTTGGAGCACCTGGATCCCTTACCACAGGTACTGGCTGTGGAGTGGAATGGGGTGAGGATTTCTGCATGCTCAGAGCTATGAGAAGTATAGTAAGAAGAATGTAAAAGGCATGATTTGTTTTTAACCAGATGTTTTATTTTAATGACTTCTTTCATTCCCACCAACAAGTATATTTCTAATCCTGATTATAAGAGTTATAATCAAAATGTCTTAAATCAGCACATTTAAACTCTGCCTGTATTAATACATTCTGAAAGTAAAGTAGAATTTTTTTAAAAAAAATCACTTTTAAAGGTAAAAGTCACTGAAACATGTTACTTTCCCAAGCTAACATTTTTGGACATGTGTGAACGGAGTCTTTTAATTACAAGTAATTCTTTACGAAGTTATAATAATGAAAGAACTTAGAACCTTCAGCAATTAAGTGTGCCTTGATTCAAGCTGCTGAATTAAGCTATATTGAAATTAAAGAGAAACAGAAATAAATGATTTTAGATAAATTGTTCAAGATGTTATCTTTCCCATATGAAGCTTCCTAAATATGAAGATGTGCAGATTGGGCTTTATTTGTGTTATCACTCATTCTGTGGAGATTTAGATCTTCCTGGCTATGGGATTATTGTTTAAGAATTCCCTTCCAAATGTAATTGCTAAGCAAAAGCTCTATTTCAGGAAATATCTTTTTCTTTTGGCCACTTCTTTTTTTAATTCTTTGCTTGCAGATTAAATTAGATCAACGCAGGAAATGTTACATATAAAACATCAGGACATGACATTGTTAAATTAATAATGATGCTCTTTCTACAGGCTATATCGCATTAGACCTCTTTCTGCTTTCTTTGTTGATGGTTCCTTCTTTTATAACTGGATTCCTATCCTTCTTCTTAGAAAACACAGTCTCAGGTGAGGAGACAGATTTATTTATTCTGATGAGTTATTGAGACAGGCCTTCTAAAGTTAATTATTCATAATTTAATGTTATTGTCAGAGGACAATAATTGCTGCATGAAAAAATATTTATATTTATGGCTATTCTGGTAAGAGTTTTGGATTAGTCACATTGTTGAAAATTCTTTGTATATTTATTGATTAGTGGGAATAATTGTTAATTTTAAGTTTCTAATTGGCATTTTTATTGTTATTCTGAAGGTTGTTTTCTCAAAGCTTTTTAGAGATGGGACATAACTTGTTGCATTCTTTGAACAGAAGTATACTTGGCTAGATTGTAAGATGTTCTCAGTTGAGTCACCCTTTTAAAAAATTCTCTCCTGAGATGTTAGCAAGGTATTGTTATTAAAGGCAGCAAGTCAAAACAATTTTTTACCAAATTTTGATACATTTGATTTTTAGCTGTTTATGGACTTCTTTTATTTGCTTACTACAGCACTTTCTGGCTTATACAGTTTTAACATTACAAACTGCTTTGAGGGCCAAAAGATGCAATTTATATTATTTTACAAACAATGAAAAAGATGTGGAGCCGTAATACCCAAAGATAAAATTTCTTCATAATCACAACCCATATTTATGGATATTTTGAATTGGTGTGATCATTTTTTTCAAGGTACTCTACAAGAGCGTGGACTACTCAATCCTTTGTCAACAAGAAATCCAGAAACTGGAAACAACTTGCTTCAACACAGAAAGGAGGAGGATTCTGCACAAAGATGTAAACTACCTTTAAACCCAAGAAGGCATTTGCCGCCATCATGGTGTAAAGGGTTTCCTTTCTGTCTCCTCTGTCCCCTTGAGAAAAGTGAACAGGAAACTATGAATCATTATCCATTATCCAAAGAACTGCACCATTTAGATGAAGAAACCACAGATCTACTGGTGAAAAGGGAAACAGTGAAACTGGAGTCAGAAATAGAGCTGGAAACAGAAAAGGAATTTAAAATTCTGCAAGGGAATTTGGAGAATCATAATCATGGTAGATCAATGGTTCATGAGATAATTCCTCTGTGTTGATTTAAAAAGAATCATTTTTCCTATAAAAATATTCTACAAAGACTATATAAATTACTTTGAAATTTCAAACCTTTTGTTTGCAAACTACCTTGGAGACAAAAATAATGTGACAATCTTCATTATACATGTATTTTAAAATTCTTCCATCAGCCTTTCTTTGCCTGAGATATTTGTTTGTTTATTTCCATCTCCCCAACTTCCATTAAGAGATTTTATTTTTCCGCTTGCGTGCATAGAGCTACTCCACACGAAAGTGGACAGTGTGCAAACCTAGACCAGAATTCTGAGCCCAATTATATTAAAGTCCTTGTATTGGATAATGAATGTGATAGGGGTTTTTGTATTTCTCTTTCATCCTTAAGTATCTGAATCTTTAATTATTCAATGAAAACCTTTATTTATCACTGAGATTGCCTTGTATTTAGAACAGAGATATTCCTCCCAGTGCTGTCAGGTTATATTACAATCATCTTTGCTGACATAGGCTGAAATTGTCTCAAAATCCAATAATTCTGAAGGTCCTACACACTGCACTTATGTATATTGGCTTTTACAATAAAAATGTAATTAATGATTTATTTTACGTATTTTAAAATGCATAAACTATAGAAAACGTAACAGCACAAAACATAACATCATGAACAATAGGACTATCAGATCTTGGCTTCAAAAACCTGAACTTAAGTGTCAACTAGTTGTCTAAATTTTCCAGCCAAGAACTGGCAGTACAAGTTAAGGAAGAAGGATTTACAGTATGCTAATGTTGTGACAATTTCATTTTTGAGTCATTTTCTAATGGCTTAGACCATTTGGCTTTTCACACAGGATCATTTTTTCAACAAATGAACCACTTATCAAGATCCCTTTATCTGGTCAATCACTCAAGTTTATGGATCAGAAAGAATATTTGTATTAGATTTAGATAGTAGACAGCAATTGTTATTGTTGTTCTCCTTTATTTTCCTCTTTTAAACGAGTAGCACATTACAGCTAGCAGATAAATGCTAAAACGTTTCCACTTGTGTTTCCGGACCGTTTCTTTTTGGACCGCTGGACTAGTGCAGGCTGCATCTTTTTTTGGTTCTGAGCTTTACTATTATTTTACTCAGGGGTTCAGGGATTATATGTTCGTGTCTGTTTTTAAAGAGATCAATGTACCGCATCCACTTTTAGTCACAGGAGCCGGCGGAGTCAAGTATTACACAGTCTCAAGGCGCAGGATTGTTTCCAGCATCTCTCCCTGCTTCCCACTGACTAATCCGACATACCGGTACTGTGTGCGGAGGGAGTCCGTTGTATAGAATAGAATAATTTATTGGCCAAATGTGATTAGACATGTTTATATTATAAGGCAGGACAGCCAGCAAAGTACTGAAATGCAATATTTGAAGCAGCTTCTCCTGTCTCCACGTCGCTGATTCTTCTTAAACAAACAAAACAGCAAACAAACGCACTACTGCCCGTCCTTACCCTACACAGACTCAGCGGCCTCCCTTTCCACCTAACTACAACTTCCGCCATGCATTGGGAAGATGAGAAGGGAATTGTGGGAATGGTAGTTTCTTAATTGCTAAAACCTTTGGTAAGGCTGTATCCGGGTGGAGTACAGTATGGCTCTTGGACAGCGCTGTTTTCAAAAACCCTCCTCGCGGCTGCAGTTCTGCCTTTGCTGACAAAATGCTGTGAGAGCAAAGGCAAGGGAGGCTTTGTTGTTCCGACCTGTCTTTGGATCTTCCTTCCCGTTACCTGACCTTGCCGGTAGGATTTCTCACCCTTTCTTTTCCTTTCCTAGCCTCTTTCCCTGCTTCATTCCCACTTGGGTTTTGCTGCCTTCTTCTCTTGGAAACGTTTGAGAAGCACTTTAAAGATGAATTTGGTGCGAGTTACTCAGGTTGAGTCCAGCCTGAAATAATCTCAACATCTGTTGCTCTCAGAATATCTCCAAATTTCCCCTCAAAGCTGTACTGCCTATAAATGCAAATTTTAAGATCTTTCCACCCCCGCCCCCTCTTTCTCATCATTCTCATCTTTTGCATCCTCACTACAAGTTCTAGGCACTTTGAGTATTTTGTATAGGTAGTCCTCGACTTACAAAAGTTCATTTAGTGACGGTTCAAAATTACAACAGCACTTAAACAAACAATTTATGACCGTTTTTCACACTTAACAACGCTTGCAATATCCCCATAGTCATGGGATCAAAATTTGGATGCCCTAACAGCTAACTCATATTTAGGACGGTTGCAGTACCCCAGGTCTTGTGATCACTTTTTGTGACCTTATTACAAGCAATGTCAATAGGGAAGCCGAATTCACTTAACAACGAGGTTTCTATGGAGATTCTCAGTCATCCAAGCACCTTTGGATTAACAACCAGGTTATTAACCTAACAACTGCAGTGATTCGCTCAAAAACTGTTGCACAACATTTACTTAACAAATTTTTCACTTAGCAACAAAAAATGCGACTCAGTTGTGGTTGTAAGTTAAGAACCACCTGTACTAATTTGTGATTTTGAATTGGTCTATAAAATTACTGACTTCAGAAGGATTTTGGAGCCTTTGAAAGGAAAACAGTTATATACCAAATCAAATATTTCTTTCTTTGGGTTACTTCCCCTCCTTTTAGTCATTCTAATCCAACATGGCTTAAACTCTTTATTTCTTTATTTTTGTTTTTCAGTTGCTGCCCCTTAATACATCCAGAGTTAACCCTGGATGTATTTCCAATCAAACTAATTTGATCGCAGGTGACAGAATTTAATTGGAGCTAGTCAAATCGTCCTACACAGTCAAAATGTGCAATCCTAGGCATGCCACTTCTGAATCAAATTGTATATGATCAAGCTATAAATAACTTTATTTTTAGAATGTATATTGCTGGGTGAGCCATTGTTAACAATGGAAACACAAATAGCAGTCTGTTACTCTTGCTGTTCTACAGTCTAAAAGTTTCTGACACCCCCCCCCAAGCTTTATCCCTGTCTTCATTCACCACTTTTTAAAAACGTGCTTGGTGTACCTTTTATAATGTGGTGTGCTTTATTGCTTATTTACAATATTTTATGTTGCTTTTCATTAAAAGAATATCAAAGTGATTTGCAGGCAAAATGAATAAAATAAAAGTAACTAAAGTAAAATATAGAAAATATGAAACAGTAAAAAACACAAAACTGGTTACAGTAAAGCACTATAATCAACAGTTGTTATGTCAGATGACTTTCAAAGGGGAGATCTGGGGAATATCTGGAGGCAATTCCCTAAATTATTAATGTTTATCAAAAGTTTGTAAAACTTTCATAAAGGGAACTGCTAAATTCCCATTGGAAGTATGTAGTACCAGACAGTAAGGTGTCATCAGAACATAACTATTCTGTAGGCCGCGCCTATAGACTATCAACTACCATTTTATCTTAGAACACAGGGACCTACCTGGCAGTGAAATGAAAATTATATCTAGGCATTAGTTTGTGATTGCAAGAATATATTTTAATGCTGCATGGTTTTGCATCTATTTATGCCAAGAAAAACAAACAAAAAATTCAGACAGGTCTGGGGTAAGTCATGTTAAATATCCAAACTTACATTGAGAGCTTTTAATGAATTATACCAGAATTCAGAGCACTTTTTTAGAATGAAAATTCAGACCTTCATCTTAAATATAAAAACCTAGATTTTAAAGCTACATTTTCCTATACTTTGGCATGCTATGATAGGTGTTTGCAGTGCTTTGCCAATATCTTCAATTTATAACCTATTTAAAGAAATAAAATCGAATGACATTATTGTTCACAGGATGGAGACTTCAGACGATCCACAGATTAAACTCCTTCTGCAGCCTTGGGCTTCAGTTTGTTTTTCTGAATCTACCAGATTGATGGCTAAGGCTTGGTTTTGTGATTCTAGCTATATCTTGCTCCTCACTGACCTCAGCAATATGTGGTATGAAAATGGAAATACTGAAGTAATACAACAGAGGTCAAAGGTAAGTAAAAAATTAAAATTATGAAATGATCATTCAGAGTATTTTATTCCAAAGGTAGTCCTCAATTTACAACCGTTCATTTAGTGACTATTCAAAATGACAAAGGCACTGGAGAAAAATGACTTATGACCAGTTCTCACACTTACAACTGCCTCAGCATCCCCAAAGTCACATGATCAAAATTAGGGCTTTCGGTAATTGGCACATATTTATGATGACTGCAGCATTCTGTAGTCATGTGATCGCCATTTGAGGTTTTCCCTGATGGCTTCCAACAAGCAAAGTCAATAAGGAAAGTTGACCACATGATTCACTTAACAACTGCAGAAATTGGGTGTGACGCACTTGCCTTGCTGAGCAGTGTCCCTTCTGGTCCCAGTTATGGTAACAAATCAAGGGCTACCTCTTTTCCAGTTTGATGCTTCCCAGATGTATTGGAATATAACTTGAAAAATTCACAGGCTGTATGATATTGGATAGTAAGGTAAAGTTAAAGGTTCCCCTTGCACACATGTGCTAGTCGGTTTCCGACTCTAGGGGGCAGTGTTCATCTCTGTTTCAAAGCTCAAGAGCCAGTGTTGTCCAAAGACGTCTCCGTGGTCATATGGACGGCATGGCTATACACCTAAGGCGCATGGAATGCTATTTACCTTCCCACCAAAGGTGGTCCATATTTTTCTACTTGCATTTCGAATTATTTTGAACTGTTAGGTTGGCAGAAGCTGGGACAAGTAATGGGAGCTCACTCGGTTACATGGCTCTAGGGATTCGAACCGCTAAACTGCCGACCTTTCTGATCGACAAGCTCAGCATCTTACCCACTGAGCCACTGTAAAATTGTAGTAAAAATTGAAATTTAGAACAGTGGTCCCAAACATTTGGCGGAGAGGGAGAGGAGATGGTTCTGTGTGAGCGGCAGGGATGTCCACTAGCACATACAGCTCCATTTGCACAAGCGGTGTGCGTGCATACCCTCCGCTTGCACAAATGGAAATTCACCCACAAGAGGGTGAGCCTGCTGTTTATGCAAGTAGAGCTGCATGCGGGTGCTTGCCCCGCCACTTGCATGACTCGGTTCTGAATGGACCGGGGGTTGGGGACCCCTGGTTTAAGATATCCAACCAAGGATTAGGGGATGGGTAGAGGAGGGAAGCTGGAAAGAGCTGATCAGTCCAGCAGATGTGCCATTAATCTACGTTTAAAGGAAAATCCTAAGAAAAGAAATCTGCAGAGAAGTAATTCTGAATTACAAGAAGCAGATGCTACGTAAATTGTCATCTTGTTTCTCCACTTCACTAGGAAAAAGTCATCCAGGTCATCCAGGTCTGAAATTGAAATTATAAAATGAAATCAATGTGTTATTCCTGAAACAAACCAATTGTTAAGAAAGATGTCCAATCTGTACACAAATGTAGTTTTTGAGAATATTACTTCTGGATTGGATCCAGAATAGGATTACTTTAAAAAGGGAACAATGGGAATCTGGCCGTCCAGTGATGTCTTAGTATGGATTCTGAAGCTTCTGGACATTTTAGGTGCTTACATACACAGCTATGAAGTGAGATTATATTATATTCTTTGAATAATATTATCATTATTATTTCATTTTATGTAGGAGCTAAATAAACGGCTAACTGCTCCTGTAGCCTCCATCCTGAGCTGCCTGCGCAACCTGTTATCTCCTCTTCTGGAAGGGAAAGAGAACAGCTCTGTCTTCTCCTGTCAGCTTAGCTCCAGCACATTGATACTCCATGTGAAGAGTGAACTTCTAGGATTGCCCTTCTACTGGGATTTTCACTGTGGGGCAGCACCTCTTGAGATGGTGAGTGGAAGAACGACGTTTTCAGATAGGAGAAAAAGTTGAAAATGTTTGTTCTAGGGACATGCTGATGTTTGGCTATCAGAAGATTCCTAAAATCTCCTTGGATTTGGAATTGCTGCCAGGGCACAAATTAGAGGCAATATTGATGTAATATATTGAAGTGCCACTTTTCTATTTGTAGCTTTGGGTTCTGCCTGCTGGAAGATGCTCCAGTTCTGTTAGCCGTAAATGGATTATTTACCTATGGTTTCCTAAAGAGCCTACAATTGGCTTTCATATAATATGCAAAGTTAAGATAAAGCAAACCTTATTAAATGAGTCATTGCAAAATTTGGAGCAAGGCTACACTGATAATCAATTGTCAGAAGATCATCAATTGTCAGAATTGTTTTTTTTAGTGTAATACAGAACTTCGTGTACAAGCATAGAAATATGGTGATTTTATACATATGGCTGTATGTTTGTGTGTGTGTATGTATAAAATTACCATATCCCATTGTTTTTACACTATGTACTATACATATACTGGGTGTGGGTGAATGTGTATGGTTTAATTTGATGTTGAAAGCTGCCCAGATTTCCTTGCAGTGAATTGGGAGACAAACAAATTTAATACATACATACATACATACATACATACATACATACATACATACATACATACATACATACATACATACAACTGGTAGAGAGAGGTTCCCTGAGGATGGGTGCCAGTATGAGTCCAAAAACTCGGAAGATTTAATTTTTTTATTTTATTTATTACATTTTTATGCCGTCCAATTCCTGAAGGACTCTGGGTGGCTT
>JANHGC010000001.1:1330476-1345091 GCA_027560395.1 Boaedon fuliginosus | reverse complement strand
TTATTTATTTATTTATTTTATTAAATTTATACCCCGCCTCATTTCCCCTGTTAGGGGGAACTCTAGGCGGCTTTTTACTTTGAGAATTTCTCTTCAGTTTTGTAGACGTAACGGCAGTGAAAATGGGATATGTAATATCCAATGTGTTTTTAAAAGGGAAGATAAATTTGTAATTATGTTCGCTATAAGATCTTGATTGAAAGCTTCTAGCTTTAACAGTTTCATGTCTGTATTAAGCTTCTCCATTCTGGTGACTATATTCTTCATCTCCAACCAGCATAGGCCACACATTCAGGGAATTATGGGGAAATCCCAGTACATTTAGAGGGCTCCAGGTTGTGGAAAATTAATCTATGAGATGTCTGTACTTGGCTAGACAGTTGTTATCTTACTGAGTTGCTCTGCAGGTGATTTTCCTTTGACATTATGTATTAGGGTTTTATCAGTAGTCATAACTATGATCATGAAGAGCTCTTGTGCTCATAAGATCCTGGGCTGAAAGCTTACTTCATCCTTAGTTAAGAGGAAAAAATAGCCATGTCTTGCAAGTTGCTTAGGTATAACAGATTTAAATGTTGCCTGTCTCTTGAAAAAAAAAATGCCCAGAATATTTTTAAGTACTATGGTCCTCATTTTGCTACACATCTGCCCATCCTTGCACAATTTTCTCCAGCAAACAGGATGTGGAAAGGTGAAAGATCAATCTGGGCTGGACCAGAAGGATGTACCATCAAAATAAACAACGCTGAAGAGGAAGATAAACAAACAGGCGGTTCCCCAATGTGCCTGTCACTCCTGGGCAGGCTAAAAGCAAAAAGTGGACTATCAATGAGAGTGTGGGCCATACTGACTCCTGACATCAGTAAATTCTGGGTCAAAGATACTATTAGGAGGGTTGGAAAGGCTTTGGGGAGGAAGGGGTTTCTTGGTTGGGCCTGGGGAGGTTCTAGGCATAGGGTATATTTGCATGTCTTGGAAACTATATAGGGACTGTGGAGCAGGAACTATAAGGCCCACTTTGGAATATCCAGGTAGAGAACGTGATGTTTTTGGCCTAACCACTCAATGATTGAGAATTATAGGAACTGTAATCTTATTACATATGGGGAGGTGCTTGCTTGGGGAAAGTTTTTATTATTATTATTCAGGGTAGAAATATAGACTGAAATAAAATCCAAGACTTATCTACATTTGATAGAATATAGCTAACTGCTGTCATGTGCAGATTCGTTCAAGGCAGTATTAAGTGTTCTTTGAAGAAGTATTCTTTGACCAACAAAAGCATGATCTAAATAGGTTGAGTCCAAATCTTCTGCTAAAATTGTATAAAATGGCAATGATATCAAGGAACCCTATTAGGAAAAATAGCAAGAAAATCAGTGGTTTTTTTCTAAAAAAAAAGGTACCGGATCTAAAAAAAAAGGTACCGGAACTCCTTCATATTGCACATGCACACCATAGATATACTAATATACAAAAGAAGTCTAAGGAAAAAAGGGTGCCGGAACTCTGTTCCGGTGCGTTCCGCCAGAAAAAAAGCACTGAAGAAAATAGAGGTTTTATGTACAGGTGAAGGCAGAAGGGCCAAAGCACTTGGCTGATAAATGTAAACTGAGTGGGATCAAGAACTTTGACCAAAACATTGAACGATTGGTAGCAGTGAGAATCTTATATGTACAAAAATGGAAAGGCACACTAATACCCTCAGTGGATGAATGGATGGTAAAGGTGATGGTGTTGGCAGAGATGGGAAAAATGACTTAGTTATCAGTCAGTATAGTTTTGTTTCTACTTGGAAGCTGTTTCTGGACTTGGTGCTTGAAACAGAATTTTAATTTTGGGTTTTGACAATTAGATTGATGTTGTTGTTATAGGAATAGTTTGAATTGACCAGAAATGTAAAACAAAAAGTTGAGGTTGGGTTGTTATTTTTCTTGTATTCATTCTACACTGAAAAATAGTCACTATTTTCTTTTTCTTTATTTTTGCACACCCTTTTCTCTTTCTCTTTAAGTTTTGTTTCTATTTATATTTTACCTTATAATATGCTTTAATAAAAAAAATAACAATTGGTAAAGGGATCTCTTTTGTGAAGATAGCTTCGGTATGAAGGATACCTCTATCCGATTGAAAATAATCATGATGGCAGCAATCATCATCTAAGTGTCTGTGACAGCAAACAGGCCCATGAGTCATTTCAGACAATATAGTTTACCAGCTTGTCATTGATCGGAATAAACTGGGTAGTCAGAATAACCAAAACATGGCACAGCCTAAAATTGCCTATTTGCTTAGGAGCACGAAGATTCACTTACCAAACTCTAGAGGGGCTGAAGTAAATCAGCAGAGAAGTCAAATGATTCATCATTCTGAAAGTAGCAGATCTCATGTTAGTTAGACAAAGTTGCTAGGTGGGTTGCTAGGTCTTCTTAACACCTGAGCAATAGAAGAACTATGGAATAATTCACCATCTCGCTTTAGGTTCTACAACCCTTTTCTCATGTGATTTCTTTTTCTACTGAGTGGGTCAGAATCAACAAATTTATGAAAACCCATTTCCAAGGATTATT
Organism: Boaedon fuliginosus; assembly: GCA_027560395.1. Lineage (NCBI taxonomy): Eukaryota > Metazoa > Chordata > Lepidosauria > Squamata > Lamprophiidae > Boaedon > Boaedon fuliginosus. The sequence goes on along the minus strand of JANHGC010000001.1, from coordinate 1,342,521 downwards.
GTCGTTGCTATTTTTCAGAAACATGGAAAAACCTTCTAGCTAAGGTATTTGGAGAATTGCTATGGGTGGATGGGAACAAATTCCTAGACATCCTCATTCTGTTCCATCATTATTAAGACATATCAAAGAATTGAGTCACAATAGATCTGTTTTATCGCTTGACCAAAAGCACCTTAACCAAAAAACGGACCTTAAGCTGAATGGCATAAGGGGGAAACTATATTCAATCCATACATTATATTTTGACTATGCTAATATAGAGCATTATCAATTATTTCTGTGGGAAAAGTCAGCTCTGATGCTTACTTTCTATTTGATAAGGCAGAAAGTGATGTATCTATATTTAGATGGCAACAGATTTATGTTGGTAAACATAATGCACCTAGAATCATAGCAGGTCTAATAGTCTTACATGCTTGGCTTCGTGGTTTTGGTAACCTTGCTTTTGATAGTGATAATTTGCTTTACGAAAAGATGAGCTATAAGATTGATTCTATGGTATATGTAAACTGATCTGTTCATCATGTGGGTCTTGCCTCACTTTGTCTGATTGTCCCAGTATTTCAGTGTTTGAGATATACCTGTTTCTGATAAAGCTACTTCTTTGAAATCCAATTCAGTCACAAGCACCAGACATAATAAAGCTGTCCAATGCAGCTTTATTCTGTTCCTGCTCATGGACCAGAGGATGCCTCATAGTTCTGCAGGAGATTTAGGTGTTTAAGAAAGGAATATTGTCCTTGACTTATGGCCACAATTGAGCCCAAATTTTATGTTATTAAGTGAGATGTTTGTTAAGTGATTTTTGCCCCTTTTTACACCTTTTCTTATCACAGATGTTTAGTTAAGTTGTTAAGTTTGTAACATGGTGGTTAAATGGATCTCGCTTCCCCATTGGCTTTGCTTGTCAGAAGGTCACAAAAAATGATCATTTGACCCCAGGACATTGCAACCGTCACAAATATGAATCAGTTGCCAAGCATTTGAATTTTGATCATGTGACCATAGGGATGCTGCAATGGTCATATAAGCGTGGAAAATGGTCATAAGTCTCACTTTTTCAGTGCCACTGTAACTTTGAACAATGACTAAACAAACTGTTGTAAGTCAAGGATTAGTAGTAGTTAGCATTGGTGAATTGATGTGCTCCCATTTGGTGTCCTCATTAGACTTTACTTGTTCATGCTCAGACTTCCAAGGCACCTGCAGCTTTCCTGTCTCAATGACTGTCTACTTATAGCCTTTCTCAAGATCAGATTTATTGGATTTAAATATATAATTATATTTATCTTGTCTTGGTCTTTCTGTGTACCACAAGAAGCTGTATCTTTCTCCAGCTCAGGCTCTTGACTTTCTAAGTAAACAAGATCTTAGATATTGCTTTCTTGAATGAATGCATAGAAATTTCCATTTTTCAGCATTTACAGGGTCTCTTGTGTTACTAGGTATTCTATCCTGTATGAGCTCTGCAATTTTGGATCACTTTCCCACTCCATTGCTTGCCCATGCTCTCCAGACTCATATTCCTAGAAGAGGGGTTTGTTTGTTTGTTTTTTACCTTTATAGTGCATCTTTCTCAGATTGGGTCCCCCATCCCCCCCCCCCCCATAACCACTATCTTAATTCCAGATTATTGGTGCTTTCTTTTGCAGGCGGGGAGCTCATTGACAAAGTCTGTTTATATCTTCTCTTCAGTTATGAAACACTAGTTTTATATCAACACACTACAGTGTAGCTGTTAAAGCATATCCCAGAAGACTCTACAATATATCCCAGAGGTGCTTTTCCAAAGTCAACTGGACTGTCTTGGGTTTTTTTCCCTTGAAAATGTTTTGCTTCTCATCCAAGAAACTTCTTCAGTTCTGTCCTGCCCATGAACCAGAGGATGCCTCATAGTTTTCAAGGAAAACTATGGCCACAGCGGTCTTGGGGATGCTTTTCCAAAAGGCAACTGGGCTTTCTTGGTTTTTGTTATTCTAAACCTCTTCAGTAATATAGATATGACTTTCTTTTTTTGGTGAAATACTGGTGTATGGTCTCAAATTTGGCTGAGAGAAGTAGGATAAATGGTAAACTTAAAACTTATCAAAGAAAGGCAGGCCCCATTCTGTCTAACACATAGTTTAATTTCGTGTTTTCTTGTGGGGATATGTGGGTGATCTCAAGGAACCAACTGGCAGAACAGGATTGCTTAGCCTTGATTGTAAATAGTGGCTTTTTGTCATTGTGACCTCTGAAAGATTAAACCTGTTGATCTCAGTTTCCTTGTTAAACTGGAAGCTCACTCCATCCCTATTAAATTATCACAAGTCCCTCAAAATTTGATTACATTATCAGGCCTGGGAGCAGCAAGGGAATGATGAGTTATTGAGGTGCCTCCACAATCGTTAATATCTGTTGATTTCTCCTTGCCTTTTGATTATTATATTTATAATAATATAATATTAAAATAGAAAATTTATTCTTTGCTTTCATATAATTGTTTTTAATTTTTTATTGTATGCTACCTTTCTGGGCAATATGATGAATAAATAAAGCTCTTCTAAGCTGTGAACAGAGCCCCTATTATGGTGGTATTGCCTCAGACTAGCTCCTATCTTTCTACTGTCCCTTTCCCCAGCAAAATCTGATGCCATTTTAGCTGATCAATCAGGGTAGCATATATTATGATGGAAGCATATACCAAATATAAAATGGTAGGCCAGGATCTCTACATAAGGGAGCATTTCACTATAAAGCCCCACTTTGAATCAATAGATATATGTGGCACAATTCAAGAAGAATTTTATTAGAGAGGGCAAAAAATGTGTCTTGTTGTGACCTTCCTCTCAGATGTGTGTAGCTCTGTAAGGTGCTTAGTTTAGATAGGTCCTACTTTGCCTTCTATTGCCAAAACAGCATCAAGGTTACTGGTGAAAGTGGTAGACCAGGATCTCTATAAACTAATCTGCTTGTCAGAGAGGCCCTAAGCTAAGCTAAATATTGCTAGAGTGATATTCATATATATATGAAGGTTGCATCAGGTGACTAAATTTGCTACTCTAGCCCTCAGAATCTGTGTTTCTTCAACCCCTGGGTACGTTAGGAGGACAATTGATGAATGGTTTTCTTACTAGCCTGGTGATCAATCAATTAACTTTCCCTGCAGAAATCTGTTAGGACAGTGTCATCTGCTTGTAATGTAGGTGAGGTCTCTAATGCCCCCATACTTTGCTGCCTTCTCACAAACTGGAGGTAAACATATTAAACCAGCTATTATGTGAATGGGGTCAAAGGTAATACTTTTCTATCTTTTTTCCACTTTGTTTTTTTTAGAACTCATAAAGTTAGAAACTGAGAAACATAAAAGGCTGTTCAATATGGAACAGATTGCTAGTTCCTCCACAGCATACATAATATAGACTTTTCCATTGACTATGAACTAATCTGAAATTATCGGGGGAGTGTTTGGTGAAGTCTCAAAAAAGAGGGTTAAATTATATAAAGTTAACAGGGAATATTAGTCTAGCATTGCCTACTTCCTGTTCATCATAAAATGCACATGGTTGCTAGCAGCTGCACAATCCAAATTGCTTTTTATTATAACTTTTAACAGTTTCTTTTAAGGAAAAAATGCTGTTTATAATAGTTCCATTTCCTAGAAACTATTAGTTTGAGATAGAACAAAAGATATAGAATAGCCCCTGAGAGAGAAATGGAGAGAGCCACAATCCTTGTGACTGCGCAACCTTGTTCAAAGAGAAGTATTATCTACACAGCAATCAAGTTCAGGACTGCCAAGCTAATTTTATTTGTATGGACACATGTTCCCACTTAGCCAGCATTTCTGCCCCTCCTACCTGTTTGCTAATGAGGCATCTGTCAGAGAGTGAACCACTGTATTTATTTATTGATTTCAGCAGAATCAGGTGAAGGGCGAGTTGGTTCAATATAGCAACCACAAAGAGTTTATCCTGGCTCATGAGTCAGCTGGGATGCATGTTGCTGAAACCATACTGGGCACAACAGTCCCTGAAATAGAGACAGACCACAGGCTTGGGAACAAGCTCCACTGGCCAGAGCAACAAGGCCCTTATTGGCTGTGGTGTTGGGATACATTTCTGCTATACCTGGGTTCATTTCTATGGGATCCATTCTTAAAAAGTGTAGCATGTGTCTCAGGAGTCACATGTGAATGGGATACTCTGGTGGTATTTCTTATAAGATAGATTGGGGCATTTGTGTTTGAGCCCTTCTGACCCTACTCCAAATTATGGAAAACTAGTACCTCATCTTCTCTCGGTTTCCAAGACAGACCACAAAATACACCCCTCTTTTTCTTAAGGTTCAAGCATTTGCTGATGCCAATCAGAATATGAATCCTCCACTTCCCTTCCAATTAGAAGATAGATTATATTTAATCCAATGTTTATTTTAACACTTATTTGATTAAGAGAGTCTTCCCCAATTTGGTGTCTTCCAGGTGTGTTGCAGTATCCCCAGCCAGTTTAGGTACTTCTGAGTAACATTTTTATTCTATTTTATTGCATGAGATCATAAATACCAATTATATTTTTTCTCACACCAATTAGAATGATTTTTGCATAGTAGTGGGACATCAGAAACGATGTATTGTTTCTGGATGGGATGATTCCAAGGTTACTGTAGAAGAGATACCTTGATTCCCCCCACCCTTTCTTGAGGAAGTCTGCTTCAGATGTTTCATAATGGAACCTTCCTAAGCTCTCCAAGAAAGCCAGTTCTGGTGAAGAGAAAACATTAGCCTCCCTTTGGGTAAACCACAGCAGTAGAGTGTGTGAATGTCTTGTTCAGGCTTGTTGCCTGCTGAGCAAAAAGGCTACTCAGATGGAGGAACAGGTAGGTGAGAGAATATTGGAGAAGAAGGTTGAAGGAGATGCTAAAGATCAATAAATATTGCATAAAGATCCCTACAGTGGAAAGCATCTGCTGGATTACCTTTATCAGGCCCACTCTAGCAAACTCCCCCACGCTTCTATGATGTTTGGCCTTCACTAAACTGATTGCTTAGGCAGAAAAGAGAGCTGGTTCCTCAAGATGGAAAGTCTTCCTTCGGAGGGAAGAAAGGGTGCCAGAGCTAAGGAGCTGCTTATATATTCAGAGATGTGGCTGGAAGGTTTATTGAGGCTGCTGGGGAGAGGAGAAAAGCAAGCTTCAAACGCTACAAGCAGAATATTTTTAATCTCCTTTATATTTTGAATGTTACTTTAGACTGCTTAGGCTCCAAAAAGTTTTTTTTAATTATTTCAAACACCATTTCTGAATGCTCAAGAGATCAGGGAGAATACATTTTGGTAGTTTTCTACCCCTTTGGGGAGTCCACTCTTTGCTTTCTATTACTCACTAGTCAGCTTCCCATTTAGCAATGGCACTTAGACTTACAGTATATACTGCTTCACAGTGCTTTACAGCCCTCTCTAAGCGGTTTAGAGTGTCAGCATATTGCCCCCAACAAGCTGGGTCCTCATTTTACCCACCTCAGAAGGATGGAAGGCCGAGTCAACCTTGAGCCTGGTGAGATTCGAACTGCCAAATTGCAGTCAGCCGGCAGTCAGCAGAAGTAGACTGCAGTACTGCACTCTAACCACTGCTTCACTGCGGCTCAAATCATTTCTTGATTTACAAAGTCACTGCTGCACTATAAAGCCATGGACCACTTCCAGCTCTAGAGGATGTTAACCATAATACAGTTAATCTTTGCTTAACGACTGACCTGTTCAGTGACCAAAGTTATGCCAGCTCTGGAAATGTATTGTTATGACCAGTATCCCTGTGGTCTAATAATGAAGATTCGGGCACTTAACATGTGGTTGGTGTTTATAACTGTGACAGTGAGCCATGGTCACGTGATGGCCATTTGTATGCTTCACAGCTGGCATCCAACAAGCAGAGTCCCTGGAAAAGCCAGCAGTGAAATCATAAGTCTTGGCCATGGTGTCTTGCTCAAGAACTGTGAGTTGCCAGTCCTAATTGTAGCAGTTAAGCAAGGACTACTTGTACAGATAAAAAATGATGCATGGAAATAGACTAAGGCAACAAGAACAATGAGAGAAAGAAAAAGAGGGAGAGAAATATTCAGATTCAGATTATGGCTGATTCTTTCTTTTTCTTGCCTGTTATTTTCCCTTTGAAGTTTAAAAATTACCAAACATCTAAATCTGAGCTCCCCTTGACTCTTAAAGCTAAGCTAAATATTACCTTTCTCATTGACCTGGAAACCTATTTTTGCCATTGTCTTCAGTCATGTTAGTGCATCAAATCAGGTGCATTCCATATCTCTGAAGAGTTGGCTTCAGAGGGCGAGGAGTTTCCAGGAGAGCAAGGGAAACTACTGCATAGGTGGTAATTAATGTGTTTGAAGAAATTTATGTAGTACTTGGGTTGTATGCCTATTTTGAGATGCTATTGTAGTTTCATATTCACTTTGATATCTATGTATCTCTCTATTGTATCCACCTTTATATATATATATATCTACAATATATAGACACACCTCCCTGTACTATACCACACTTGGTGTCGGAAGCGCTGAAGCACTTCCGTGGTGAAAGGATCAGCTGGTGACATCACTATTGCCTTGGGGACACCCAATTGTTCATATCCCCATCAATAGGCCAACCGAAGTGGTACCTATTTATCTACTCACATTTGCACACTTCCGAACTGCTAGGCTGGCAAGAGCTGGAGGGAAGGAGAGGAGCTTGACATTCCATAACACAGCAGTACTCAGACTTCGAATGTGGACTTGCAAAATGTCAATCCAGCATCCTAACCACATGAGCCACCGCACTCTAGATACCTCCCTAAAATGTAACGTATGAAGAGACACTTAATTACCTAAGCATTGTTCCAGTTACCGTAGATGCGTTGTAGTATAATAAATGGGGAAAAAGCTATAGTATATGATACAGATTTTCCAAATAATAGTTATTTTAAATATTGTGACTTTTTCGATTAGCCAGCACCTTGACATTCCTTGGATTTTATTCCTCAACTAATGGATTTATCACACAAGCTGCTTTTATCAGTCTCTTTAATTTGGAAACTCAATTTGCCGCAAATATCAGAAATATTTCATTTAGTTTTTAATAGTGTTTTAAATGACTGGTTTCTGATAAACTTGAAAACTATAGTGTTAATTTTTCAAGCTCATATATGCTATTCTACTTGATAGAAGCATCACCTAAACTAAGGATAGCATTTTGAAAAAAGATTGCCTACTAAGAAGGATGTTTGGGGTAGTTTGTCCTCCTAGTGGTTGTCTTCTACTAATGACAAAATTTTCTAAACTTTAAGATGTCCTCCTGATCTAGATTTACTCCAATCATTGACAACTATCTGAGAGATGTTGCCTTTCAGATTGCTTTTTGGGGTTGGTTGAGATATATGGAGATCAGAATTGGGTGCCCAGAACTTTCGTGGTTTTTCTAACTGGGACAAAAGTGACTCAGTGTAAGGAGAGCTTTTCCAAGCTCTAATCCCACACAGGAAAATATTGGAGAAACACTAGCCTCATCCCTCACAGGCCTTCTCCTCAGTTATTTTAGCTGGATGAAATGGCCATTATTCTGTCAACTGCATATGCCTAGACTGTCCCATTCTATGTACAGCGCTCAGCTAAATATATATCTTCATGTGGAAAGTTCAGAGACATGCCCCATCTCTATGGCCTCTTTTCATGGCCAGTGCTAATGAGATTCGCTTCTTCCCCAGCTGATGTTTTGTGGGACCAGAGGCTTGTCAACTGGATGATCTCTGGCATGGGTCTTGGCAAATATTTACCAGAAAAATAGGGGGGGGGCATGTTCCATATAAATTTAGAATCCTGAAAATAGAGATCAAGTGAGTGGGAGAAAAAGAAAGAAAGACCAAACCAGAAAATACAGCCTAGTCTGTTCACGAGCAAGGGAATAAAAATGGAAGATAAAATGAGCAAAACCTCGGCAGTAAAAACAGCATCTTGGTAAATAGTCTATTAAAAACCCAGCTGACCTGCTTTATGGCTTTCTTGGCTGCCATTCAGCAGGCACAGGGGGGAAGGTAGCAGGAGCCGGCGGGCGGCTACTGCGCTCCCCTCTTGGAATGGGGTGTTAAATTTAGCCACATAATAACGGCCCTGAGGAAGCAGCCTCTTGTCGACCACACAGTAATTACTGCTTCCCTTCTGCATCTTATTTTCTTATTACGTTCCTCCTTTCCCCAAATGGTGCAAGAATTGTGCAAGAGCAGTGATCTGATCTCTGCCTCACTGGAACTTCAGTGAACATTTGGGTAGAATTTGAGGCAGTGCACAAAACTTTTATGTGTGTATTGGGTGAGGGATTTAAATTGAACTGCTCTGGTCTGTTAACCTATACAGTATTTAGAGTTTATTTATAGATTATTGATATTTTATTGTTGTTTTAAATGCTGTTAGCTGCCTTCTGTGTTCCCTTTGATTAGGAAAGAAGGGAGGGGTACAAATAAAATCAAATAAATAAATATACATTTGTAATCTCAGCGCTGGGTGAGGATCATGGGGATCTGTCTGCCCCCACAAAATTGGAAGACTAGGTAATAGTTTGGATAAATAGAGATCTTTAAGTCTACTTTGACCTGTAACTTATATTAAGAATTTTGACAGTCTCAAAGATCTAACAGGATAGATAAGACCTGAAGTGTCTTCTGCAAGTCTAGTTTAAATAATTGCTTTGTCTAGTGTAAATAATTGTTCATTTTCTATTTCATTTAGTTCGTAAACAAATAGAATATTTATATAATCAAAACATTATTTGTTTGCATTACAGTCTTTATTCTCTAATGCTATTCTTTATAGCATTGTTTTTAAAATTTTCATAAACGACATACAGTATGGGTTAGGACAGCATAATGTATGAACCCAGCCATTGTGGCTGGTTCAATAAAATATGGCTCCAACCAGCTAACTATAACTTAGTGTGAACCTCATTGTGGTGTTTTATGGAAGGACATTAATTCAACTTCAGGAAACAATGTCAACAAGCTTTTAAAGAATGAATTGAAGATGTAATTGAATTTTAAAGATGTAATTGAATTTCTCTCAAACTCTTTAAATGGTTGAAGTTTTTTAATAATATGATGTATGCAGAAGTGATTAATTGTCATATTTAAAACATTATTTTTTATCGATGGGTCTTATTTTAGTACTCTCCGATCTGGGCTGCAGAAATCCTGATGATTGCTAGATGAGAACAAAGTTTTGTATTTCTTTGCAACCCTTCTAGTTATTGTCTTGATTTTTCCAGTCTAAATTTGAAACCTTTATTTTATACCAGGGCAAAACTCTCAAAATCAGAATTCTTTTTTTTTAATCTCTGCTCACAATTTTTATTGAGGGGGAGAAGGATCTGCTGTATGCTTACTGCAATGAATGTAAAGCCATAAAGACCTGTAGAAATCTCTAGTCTGTGTTTTGGTTATTGATAATTCTGACTAATCTTTTTTCCAGAATTACTCCATGGTACAGCTAATGGTAATACAATACAGTCCAAATCTAATGTACTCTCAGCAGCAAATAAAAAGACAGTATTGATTTAAATATAATGTATTTAAATGTATTTAAATTGTCACAGCATCAAAAACACTCCCTTCTCTAGCCAAGTTCTCTTCAGATGAATTGGGACCTCAAATCTTTTGTTGGCTGAGAAATCTGGGTGTTATTTCATTATATTTGGATGGAGCCAGTTTGGCCAAGGGTAACTGAAGCTGTCCTATGTCACTTAGCTGGTGTCTTCTGGTATGTTTTCCTATATAGCACGAAATACTTGATGAGTGGCAATGGGAAATCAACCTACATTATGACATATGGCGCATGCACAGAAGACAATATCTATCAAACAAACAGATTATGAGTAGTAGATTAGATTAGATTAAATTAGATTAGACTAGATAAAAAAAGACCCTCAGTTCCTCATACCTTGATGGCTAATGCTAGTCATACCATTCTAAGTGAAGCAAGGCCACCTTTTGTGCTTTTATTTATTTTTATTTATTAATCAAATTTATATGGATGCCCTTCTCAGGAAATGTGCCTTTGGGCAGTATACAACAATCCAGTAAAAAGAGGCAATAAGACAATCATTAGTTAAAACTATTTATAATAATGATTGTATTAGCATGCCTGTTGAATCTTATGTTTTTAATGTTTTAATGTTTTTAATGTTTTAATTAACTTAATTTTTAGATTTGTAGAAATGCTGTATGTTCATCTGTTTTATTATGCTTGTGAGCTGCCCAGAGTCCTATGGGAGTGGGCGGCCTATAAATCAAATCAATCAATCAAATCAAATCAAATTAAAAGGAATTAAAAATAATAGAAACAAAGCCAAAAGAGGAGAATAGAATAATAAACTGAGGGAGGTTAATAATAAGAGAGCCACCTCATGAGTTCGCCCATCCCCGGAGTTCCCAAGACTGTTGGCGTAACCAGGTATTTAGGGGCCTTTGGAAGCTGTGGAATGATGAGGCCAATCTTATCCTGGAGGGAGAGAGATTTCACAATTGTGATGCCACAGCAGAAAGGGCCCGCTGCCTAAAACCCGCCAAAAGTAGCCCTGTAAACATCAGAACTTGTAACTTACCCATTCAGTGAGATCTGGTGAGATGGGTGGATGAAATCAGGGAAAAGTGGCTCCTCAAATAACCAGGTTCCATGCCATATAGGGGTTTAAAGGTCCATACCAGCACCTTCAATTGGACTGTAAACAAACTGGTAACCAATGCAGCTCACGCTCTACCAGAAAGACACAGTTCATTGTGTGTCATGCCATTGACAAGTTTATGTTAATATGGTCTAAAAATGGTATTTGCCTCTCCTTATCAACATTGCGTTACTGAAATATTTTTAAATGCCTGCAATCAACCTTATTAATTGACCTTTGGTATTTTTAGATGGCTTTCTTCCCATCAACCACCTACTGAGTCTTTAATTTTTAGTAATATATGCAGATCTTCAGGAGCACAGATGGTGAACGCCCTAATTCTCTGAAACTAGGATGTTTCTAGTCTGGAGTTCTTTTTACAGCCCCTTCATTTGGCTGTTTCAGAATTCAGGAACAGAAATGGGCTTCACACCTTTTTCCTGCTCATCTTTACAAGCTTCTATGTCTTTATGTATGCGCAGCGAAGGGGGTTTAGAGGAGAATAGCCTTTTGCTTGTGCTGGTCCAGTTGGGGGACCCTTTTGGCAAGGCAACAACATTCCAATAAAGGTCTCGTTCTTGTGCTTGTTTTCCCAAAACAAAGGAAACAGGCTTGCATTGCTGGAAGTTGCGTGCTTGGGTTGTACTGCCTTGTTATCATCCGATAACCCGTCGACCCTGATGTTGCCCTGTTCCTCACCCGGCAGCCTCAGGCTAGGGGATGTGAACAGCTTCCGCACACTTGCCCTTGTGCAGATCTTCACCTTCCTTTCAGTGCATAGCTTACATATAGACACACATGGAAGAATAGCATTAAGAAAGGAGGTTCCTGACCCTTCTCCTTCTTTTTACTCACCAATTGGCAATATTATTTAGGTGTTTGTGTAGACTGGTTATCATGGAAGTAAATCCTCTGGATTTGCAATATTGGGAAAGCTGTTGTTTATTTCACTGTGAATGTTAGGAGAATGCATTAATATCCAAGTACTACCTTGAGAACTCGTAGCATTTTTTATTTTTATTTTTAATCCTGCTTGATGAAGAGTTACAGAGAAATTGAATTCAGATAAAATATTTTATGTCATAATTTACTACCCGGCTGTGGATTTTCTATATATGTCTTTGTAGTTATCATATCTACATGTCACCCATATTACATATGCAGTGAGGGAAATAAGTATTTGATCCCCTGCTGATTTTGTCCGTTTGCCCTCTGACTAAGAAATGACCAGGCAATAATTGTAATGGTGGGTTTATTGTAGCTGTGACAGACAGAATAACAACAAAAAAAAACCTCAAAAACCCAGTGCCCAAAAGTCAGAGATGGATTTGCATTGTAGTGAGGGAAATAAGTATTCGATCCCTTCACA
>JANHGC010000001.1:1315168-1325568 GCA_027560395.1 Boaedon fuliginosus | reverse complement strand
GACTTGTGGACTTCAACTCCCAGAATTCCTCAGCCAGCTTTTCTGGGAATTCTGGGAATTGAAGTCCACAAGTCTTAAAGTTGCCAAGTTTGGACACCTCTGTTCTAAAGCCTTTGGCTTCTAGGTTACCTTTGGAGTCATTTACCTTTCACAAAAAAAAATTAAAAAAAATCAGCCAGCAGGAGGCTACACTGACATATATTTTGTTTAATGTAGGATGGGCTTGCCCCCACACCACCCCAAGTAACTTTTCTGAGGGGGAAAGTACAAGGTCTTTGAATTGAGAAAAAAATGAGATTGTGAAAGTAGCTTATAAGAAAGCAAAGCAATGACTATACAAATGGGAAATAGGTTTTGAAGTTTTTGCTTTTTGTTTCTTGACGTTTAGGGTTAACAGTGCAGGACCAGCCATAATTACTGCTGTAATAAGGCCTTGAAATTCCGTGAATCTCTGCCTTTTTTGAGGAAAGAGCCGACTCCAGTTTCTAGTAAAAAGCTGCTTGTCTCTCCCCACCCCTCACTTCCTTTCTTAGCAGAGTGGAGGCCCCTGCTTCCTCATTTCCTCCCTCAACATCCATGACAGCCCATTTTCCATCAAAATTATTTACCTGGAGCTGATCCCCAGTGCCAGAACTTGATGATGGTCCCCTGGAGAACATGTCCCAGCTTGTCACATCCTACCGCATTCTATTCCCTGGATTGTTTACTGTTCTTTTGTGGGCTGGGGGTTTCCATCATGGTGGAGGGTGCCATGGGAGAAGAGGAGGAGGTGCCTGGCTGCATGGGGATCAGGAGGGCCAGCAGCACAAGTCTGGTCTTTATAGAAGCCCGTGGGCTGCATGGTTTATAAAACAACCCCCGGAGAGAGAGAGGGATAAATCACTCAGGTGCTGGCATTGGTGGTTACCCACAGTGAGACATTGGCTTTGCTTTGGACAGGTCCCAGACCATGAGCTGCGAGAGAGCAGAAGGGTTGTTCAACCTCAGACAGCCTTTTCCCCCTACTTTCCATTCTGCCTGCCTTGTCTATTGTTTCCCCATCAAACCAGTCTTGCCCTCCATTTTTATCCCCTCCTGATTTTGATGCTTTAAACTGACCCCTTGATGCAGGGGGGACAGATCAAGAATGCGAAAGTGTTGTTGTTAGATTTAATATCAGCTCCACCGTGCTGTGGCAGGGAGGTGTTGCTCCCTGCTGCTGATGGGAAGCATTTCCAGATTATTTGTTTTGCTTGGGTAACAGCTGGGTTTATGAAATGGCAAATGGATGACAAGGTATCTTGACTAATGGATGACAAGACATCTTGACTACTACACTGTGTAATCAGGAAAAGACTAAATGTGGTGATGTGCCATCAGGCATGGAAGGGTTTCATCAAACTTCGTCATTTTGCTGCAAAAGGACCTCTAAAATACAGAGGTTTTATTCAGAGGACTAGGAGACGTTGCTTTGATTCAGTTTCTATCATGCGTAAAGGAATCAGTAGTGAGACTTCTTTATCAAAACATCCCTCCTAAATCCTTCTGTTTGTATTTCTCAACAATACTCATTTTTGGGCAAAGTGCTGAAGCATGTGATGAGGATTCCAGAGATTTCTGAATGATATGTCCATCTAGATAATCTTTTAATTTGATTTCTGGCTTTGTCGTTTCTGGTTGAAACGATTTATTGAAAACAGAATTGAGCAAAACGCCTCTTTGTTTTTTCGGATGCCTTAGGGAATTCTCATTCCATTGGGCATCGTATCCTTCTAGAGCATCTGAAATTTTGGAAACTCTGTTTGGAGCAGTAATTTCAGAATATGAGGTGTGCTGGTCCATCTGGTCTCCAACAATTGAACTAGATTATTCACTAGTATTGAGGATTGTCTCTCTCTTGCCCCCGTCTATCAAATTTAGTTTTGTATTAGGGCCTGATTACAGTAGTGACATAGAGAGGGTGGAGGTTTAGTCTAAATATGATTGGTCATTTGAAAAACAAATAAGATAATTGATATTTAACCCACTGTTGGAATGATGTATTCATTTTGAAAGCTCAGGTATGCAATTTGGGTGTATTCCTGGAGGCATCCTGAGAACCGAGATGCAGAGGTAAATTCCAACTGAGGTAAGAACATAGAGTGATGTATGACTTACTTGCATGCTGTTTGCGTGATCGTCCCATGCTCTGCGTGCGACTTTCTTTGAAAAATATTTTGAAATAGTTTACAATACTATTGCTCGTTTAGAATACTTTGGCCAGACTATAGAAGGGTGCAAAGTATAGAAGAATATGACTTCGTTATAACAAGCAGCACTGACTATTAAGTCTATTTTCCACCACAATTTTAAGTCCTTGTTGTCATTAGTTAATATTTAGGTAGGAGACATTGGGGAATATTAGGGATATAGTGAGAGGTTGAAAATATTTGCTAGAAGAAAGCAGTGACAAACTACTCCCATATCTTTACCAAAAAAAGTGCATATTGATGAAGTGAGCACGAGCTGGGCTCAATTTGTAGGACATTATTGGTTTTTGGGACATTTTAAACCTGCTTAAGTTGAGACCACATTCTTCTACACGAGTCTCATGAGAAATCTTTCTCTCTGCTATGCCAGGACTGGAAGCACAAATATGGCCCAGAAGCTCCATAACTTTATTCTTTTTGATACCCACCAAAGATTTTCATTCCCATTAGCATTTGGCATCTAAACTGCTGAAGTAAATTTTAACTTGTGGCATGTTTATTGTTTTCCTTATTGATTTCTTTATTGAAGTGTTGCTGTTTGAATAAGCTTTATTTTATCTGTATTTTGGTTATTGCCTTGAGTGCCATTTTTAGTGGAATGATGGCATATAAATTTAATCAGTTAATATTTTATGACATTTTACCTCAAGATTCCTAACTTCCATAAGAGTGATACACATTTATACATTTTAAAATACATTTGGCTTCTGAGGCTACCTGAAGACTCAGTGACAAATGAGATCAGAATGGGGAGGACCAAATGTTTTGTACCAGGACTTTCATGTTTGGGCTGGATTCGGGACTTTGTAGACAACAAACATGTGAACTCATAAGGCTGAAAATTGGCGGATTTGCTGCCTAATTTTAGCAATGTTCGGGCATGATTTGTGGATCACAGAGTAGGTGTTGGGGACAGTGTGTGGTTTAATTTAATGATTTCCAGGCATCCCAATTAGTGGCTGGAAAGAATATCTCTCAACATGCTCTTAGTCAATCATTGCTTGCTTGTCATGCGCTCCCAGGCCATATGGCACCTGTGCTTCTATACTGAGGCTACTATCATCCACAGAGCTACTTATGGAATTTCAGAAGAAGTGTGCAAAACCATAGAGCGTTGATGATGTTTCTTTCCCTTCTACTTTGTATATGAGAGTTCTGGAAATTTGACTGAGAAGCTGGATGATTCAGAGCCTTGATTTGGCTGATGGCTGTTGGGGTACCGAGTCTTTGCTTAGCAGTCAGGATTGTAGGAAGGGTGGGCAAATTCAGAGTAGAATTTTTTTCACAATTTCCATGAACAGAACTGCAGGTGCTGCCTCTTCAGTGCACCCTTCTCCAATATGCTGCGCTGGATTACAGTTCCTCTTAGCCATAGCTGTCACAACAATTAGCTTTTCTAAGAGCAGATGAGTGCTGGAACCCCACATGGTTGTAGGGCACCAGGATGCAGAAGACTGCTGAAATATATTAGCTGGCTCCTTCCCTGCCTGTACTGCTGTATGGCTTTTGCCTCTATTATAGCTCCTGGGCTATACTTTGGGATTAGTCTCTAATTGGAAGCCGATTTTGTTTCCCTTCTCCCGTTTACAAGGCTCGCCAGTCCCAGCGGGACAAAACGATTAAGCTGAGGTTTGGAAGAGAGACTTTTATATTTTGGAATGTCCAGGATCTTTACATGCTGGATTCACCGAAAAAGAAAAAAAAAATCCTCAGGCTTTGCCTTTCCTACGGGGCCCCTTTTCAAGTGGTTTTGCATAGTACATGTCTCTGGGCAGCATGAATCTCAAACAGTTGCTGGTAATTATAGAAGCCTCTTTCCCACACGCCCATTACTCAAAGGATTCTTGTGTGTTTCACAGAGTGTTGCTTCAGCCTGAATCAAGACTCTGTTCAGGATTTCCGCAGCCCGGGATAGCAAAGCATCTCCCCTTTTCTGTGCTGACTGCATCCCTCTCTGTCATGGGGTTTCAGACAATTCAAAGGATTGAGGCACATGTGACAAGAAAAAAAAAATCCTTCTCGGCTACATATATGTGCACATGTCCCTAGGCAGGTTTTTCACATCTTATGTGTGTACCTACACAGTTTCATTCCATTTTGCAGGTTGTACTACTGATAGAAGTTAGGGGCCCTTTCAGTCAGCTGCATGATGGAAGATGCTTCCCCCTGCTCCCTCTGTAGAAGCCTTGTGTAGAGGTTTAGGGAGATGGAGGGGAAGAAGAGAAGAAAAACATCTTTCTGATCAAAGAAATTAATTCTGCAGGCAGAACCCAGATCCCTCTTTTTGGGTTCCAGACCCAGAGCATGCTTCTTCTGCAAGATCTAACAATAGCAATAGCAATAGCACTGATACTTATATACCGCTTTACAGTGCTTTACAGCCCTCTCTAAGCAGTTTACAGAGTCAGCCTATTGCCCCCAGCAATCTGAGTCTTCATTTTACCCACCTTGGAAGGATGGAAGGCTGAGTCAACCTTGAGCCTGGTGAGATTTGAACTGTCAAATTGCAGGCAGCCGGCAAGCAGCAGAAGTAGCCTGCAGGACGGCACTACAAGATGGATAGATACTATTGGAGAGAGATGGTCCCATAATCCATTTTTAAGCCATGAAGGGCTGTAAAGGTAACCACCAGCACCTTGAATCTGTAACCAGTGCAGCTCATGGAGAGGAGGTGTCACATGTGCTGAATGATCATCACCCATAACTATACATATTACTGCATTTTGTACCAGCTGAAGCTTCCAACTATTTTTTAAGGGCAGCCCATGTATAACACGCTACAATAATCCAATTGGGAGGTGAACATTTGATGTTAGAAATAAGGATTTAAAGTGTATAGAACAGGGACATTTTTAAGGAGTCTGGGGAACTCAGGAAGAGTTTCAAACATTGGGAAAATATTAAGCCTTTTCTTGATGCTTAGTCCACTTTAACATTCCAGGTTTGAGTTAAATAATAGACAGCCCATGACCCATTGCCATTGGGATATCCTTTCAGAGACATTTACTTACTTAAAAATAAACAAAATGATCACAGACAAGCAAAAAGTGGGAGAAGCAGTGACTTCCAACTTCTTGCCAGCTTCCCCATTGAGTTTCCTTGTGTGGGAAGCTGGCAAGAAGTGTCATAAATCATAATCACATGACTGCAGTTGATCACAGTGGCACTGTAATGGTCACAACTTTGCAAATACAACCGGTCTGCAAATCCCTAAAATTAAAATGATGCTGGTTTGGGTCCCAAGTTAGTTGGGGGCTTTGAAAGGGAAGAATTTTGGGAGATAGGTCTGAAAATATCACCGAAATATGTTGGAAAGAAAAGTTTCCCCAGTGAAATGTGAACAATAATTTGAAGAATTTACTGGACAACCAGAATGCCACAACTGCAAAAATTGTGCTCTCTCAGAAACTGAGTCTGAATTTTTATGCTTATGAGGTGCTGTTGCACTAGAGCACATAACCACAAGGAGGCTCTGTAAAAAAATCCGTATCATGACCAGCAACCTTCAAATGCTGTCATTCTCCAATCTCTATAGGTTAAATTGTGTCTAATAAAATGTAGTATAGAAATAAGCAATAGCAAAAGTGATGCCTGTATAACGATGTTGAAAAGCAGAGTGTGAGTTATGAACTTCATTGCACTCAACCCACAGTGACCTTTTTTTTTTTTTGAGAAATTGGGCTGTGACTGGGTTATGTTCTTCGAGGTGAAAAGTGGAGCTTTGTAGAGAGAATCCTATGACCAGAAGAGGTCCAAGCCATTCAAGAAAAGTAATCTCATCTTCTCTGAGATTTCTTGACCTGATTTTTCTATATACTGTATATCTGTAATCATGAGAAACATTCGTAAAAATATTGCGTGATATACAGGTTAATGTGGCATCTCCTGAATTTTCCAGAACATTCTTTGCTTTCTGACTCAGCCCTTCTCTGGTTTGTACCAAACTGGTGTGATTCTACTTCATATTTATGGAAAGCTTTGGATCTATTTATTGCCCATAGAAATGTTCCCAAGCCTACTGCAACCCTCTCCCTACCCTACCATTACCCCACTCTCATTGTATCCTTGTTCCACTTCACCCTTGGTCCATCCAACAAACCAAGCGCATAAAGTAGCTGTAGTCATCCCCATTTATAAAGCTAGTAAATATATTGCAACCAGTTTGTGCCCCCTCCAAAAGTCAATATTTGTGTAAAGTTTAATTTTAACTGAACAAGGAACTGTTTATTGAACTATTCTCTTGTTTTAGTTCCTTGCATACACTATTGTGTGCCCAAAGGTTTTGATGCTACTTGCATATACTCTGAGCATAGATATTAGGGAATGATGCAATTCTTGTTAATCTATATTAGCAATTTGTAAAAGTGGAGTTCTGTTTTAGTGACAGATATGACTTTACCCCCTCTGCTTCAAGAATTACTATGTACTCGAAGTATTAGTCTTGAAGTACTTCAACATAAATATTGAAATGTGCATTTCAGTATTAAAATACATAAGAAAAATATATTAAATGCATATTCTCTGGACAGTCATTAATTTTCTGTTCACGTGTTTAGTCTGTCAGTTGATAACACTTGAGGCCACTGTTGTATCTCTTTACATTGTTTTACACCTTCTTATCATGAGTTCCTATCTCCTTCTATTCTCTCAGGTTCTTTGTGCTGATAGGTTAATGTTTATGGATATGATGTTCCGTAATACTGTCAAACTCAAGGCGTTATCAGCGAAAGTTGCATGAGTATTCCTATAACCTTCACAAGCACAATTGTTTTCTTCTTTGGCAGTAATTTTTCCTCATTCTCTTTCATCTTAGATATGTCTACACTTGCACTCTGGTGTTAAAATAAAGTTAAAAATACACTTGCAGTAAAGCTGGGCATTATAATGTTGATATCAAAATCAGATATGTCAAACTATTGGCAGAGTTAAAGAGTAGAAATTTACTTTATCTTTGCTGGAGTCCAGAAAGTGACATTTGTTAATTTTGACTGCTTCTTCTTCTTTTTTTAAAAAGAAAGCTCTGCTATGAACTTTGCTGGAATGATTTGTTCACTTAGATGTACATGCCCACTAACATCTTGTGGGTAGGATTTATTCCTTCTACCACACAGACATATATAACCTATATAGCAAACACTTAATGCTGAAATACACACGGCACTCTCATACACAAACATTAACACTGCATAAAGACATACTAGAACCTGAGCAAATCAGTCTGGATTTTTTAGCAAATTGGTCTTGTGGGAAAATCGTCTAGCTTATTTGACTATTTCTTAGCAGATCTATTCATACCCCGGTACTCAGAATGAACAGTTAATTCTGGGAAGAGAAGTCTTCCTTTGTTTCCCCATAGCCAGAGTGCCAAAGTTAACTTCTGAGAAGTTTCTTAAGAATGCTCCTCCACATCATCACAGAGATTGGAGACAAAAAAAGACCGATGCTTTCAGCCCAATTCAATTTAGTATTTGTCCCAATACTAAAAGTATTGGGACAAATACCAAGAGACGACTTTTGCTGAAATGTGTTTTTTTGCTATTTGCAATGCTCCCATGCCCTCATATATAGTATAGGCAGAAACATCAGGGCATTGGCTGGGAGGTTGCTGTTGGCAACCAGGAGAACAACGAGAAACCACTATGGGATCTGCATACCACAGTGAAAACAAAGAGTCTTGTGGCACCTTAAAGACTAACAGATTTATTATAGCCGAAGTGCTTGGGAACTATAGTCTACTTCCTTATAGGCAGGAAATGTTCTCTACAGTGGGCAGATACGGAGTAGGTAGATTTAGCAGAGTGAAACCAAGGAGCCTTGAAATTCCAGAGTTTTAGTAGGCCTATTGCATTTCTATGCGGTGTAAATATGTAAAAAAAGGCCGTTTGTTTTGTATAGATCAATTTCCGCATAACATCAAGAGTTTTATTGGAAGGGGGTTTCTTCAGATGTCACTTTTATCGTACTATCCAAAGATAACCCTACTGCAGAGTCTCTGTGCCAGTCTTAATATCCTCCAGCTCACCTCAGTCTTATCCAGTGTTGCCATTAATTTAGAGTAACAGGAATTGCAATTTATTTTATTTATTTGTTTGTTTCGATTTATACCCCGCTTCTCTTCCCCGATCAAGGGGAACTCGAGGCAATCAAATAAAAGCAGAAGGACCTCATGTTACCCTGCCTACTCAATGTAGGGTTCATTGCTCCTGTCACCCTCAGCCAACAAGGCCAATTAATATAAATTCATCAGGTTCCATGCAGGTTGTTTTTATCACAATAACAGTTTTGGTATCTGATGATGTGGGCCATAGTCTATGAAAGTGCATGCTAACTTTCTCTGACCTTGTGCCTGCAAGAAGTGCTGAGACTACGGTTCCCAGAATTTTCAACATAGCCAATGAGTGGGAATTTTCTAGAATTCTAAACCCACCCCCTGCAACTGGGGGACCGCCTATGGGGAAATTCCTGCTTACATCCCAGTAAGCATATTAGTCTTTTGATGAGACATAAGTGTTTTATTGGGTTGATGCACCTCTTCCTTTCATTGCAACCATCTAACACCGTTTCCCCTCTAGAATTCCTGAGTGAATATGTTCAGGAATTAGGACTGAAGCTGTTACTGTGATGAAGCTTCTGTCTACCCTGAAGCTGACCTGACCGAACCCATTTCTGACCACTTCAGTATTGCCACACTGGAGCTGAGGGATAGGGACGGGGGATTTGAGATAGAGGAGATTCTGTCACCAAAACAAAATATTTTCTCCTGGGAGCCAAGGACATTCTCACACCTGGTCAGAGGAAGGTGGAGTGATGCCACCTGGCTACCAGTCCACATCATGATTGGACCATGTGACTGATTGTTTTGAGAAAGTAGAAAAATGTTTACTTTTAATTGGATGAAAAACCATGGGAGGCTTCAAAGTTGGTTTTCACCAAATATCTGCCAATATGATAATTCCAATAAAGGTATTATTTGAGGAATCTACCTGCCTTGGGAGTTTTGCTTGCTATGGATTTATTACTTGGAACCCTGACAGCTTCCCATTTCAAGGAGCTAAGTGGAAGCTCTCCTGTATATAAGTGTCCCTCAAGTAGAACTCAATCTTGGGGGGCTTCATGAACATACTTACGCAAAATGTTTTTCTCCCATTGAAATTCTCATTTCCTTGTTCTAGAGTTTGAGTGTGCTTTATCCAACAAAGATAGGCAGAAATCAAATTTTACCTGGCCTTCTCAGTGATGCCCATAAGATGTGTTGCTTCTTTGTCATGAAAAGGTAAGAAACAAATGAGACAAACAGAAGTGAAGGATAAATGTGCCAAGGAGGCTGGGTCCTCTACTAGTAGTTGTAATTTACCCCTTCCTCCAATACTCTGAGGTTGACCTGTGGGTGTTGTGGTTTGTGCGTTTGTGTACAGCTCTAGTATACTTAGTTGTTCGTTCCCTTCTCTTTGCCAGGTCCTGAACAACCAGCCACATTGAAGCTGCTTTGGACCATGACAACATGGGGCTGGGGGGGCTTTGGGTTGTAAACAGAGGCTTCTTGATGGCCAGTGAACTCATCTTATGACAGCCAGCCTGTGGCTGTGCAGCAAAAAGCAGTGGTTAGCCATTCCCAGAGGAGCGGCTCTATTTTCCTGCTGTTCGGTGCCCGTCTAACGTATAAACTTTAATGGCTGGTTTAAATGGTTCCTGCCGTGAGCACTTTGGTGCCAGATTTAGTGCTTTAGTTTGGAAAGTTTCTCCCTTTGTGGTCATGGGAAGGAAAAGGTCTTGGGCCATTTGAGGCCAGTCATAAGGATCTGGTGGGTGCTGAGGAGAGAGAGCTTCCAGTTGCTGATGGTATTGGTCTGGGTTGGCTGAGCTGGAGCAAAGGGAGCTGGGAAATCACCATCATTGTTACTTCTACACTACCACCCCTCCATTTTTCCACATACAGAATATGGCATCACCATGGCTGGAGGACATTTGTTTGTTTGTTTGTTTGTTTGTTTATTACATTTTTATGCCACTGAACTCCCAAAGGGCTCTGGGTGGCTTACAACAGAGATAGCAATAGCACTCAGAGCTTTACAACACTCCCCAAGCAGTTACAGATTCAGCCTATTGCCCCCAACAATCTGGGTCCTCATTTCACCGACCTTTAGAAGGATGGAAGGCTGAGTCAACCTTGAG
>JANHGC010000001.1:1292815-1310219 GCA_027560395.1 Boaedon fuliginosus | reverse complement strand
CCCAAATAACTGGACTAAGACCTGCCCCTATCACCTCAGTGGACTCTGCCCAACCCAAATCCAAGTCCAACCGAATCTGGGAGATTTTGTCTGACAGATGCTGAGCAAATTTATATGCTGCCCCATCCCACAGGACTCTGGGCGGCTCACAATCATAAAATTTAACAGTAAAAACTCTAAAATAAAAAACAATAAAAAAATCTAAAAACAACTTAATATAAAAAAATTATTAAAAACAAAGAACATAAAATGGGCAAAACATACTATGCATTGATACAAGGGGAGTCATTAGTCCCAAACCTGCTGGCAGAGCCAGGTCTTTACAGCTTGGCAGAAGGCTAACAGCTTAGGAGAGGTCTGGATCCCCACGAGGAGCTGATTCCAGAGGGCCGGTACTGCCACAGAGGCGGCCTTCATTTGTGGACCTGCCAGCCAGCACTGCTTAGCTGACAGGACCCATAGAAGGCCAACTCTGTGGGATCTAACAGGGTGCTGGGAGTTATGGGGTGGAAGGACACGATCTCAAAAGTACCCCGGTCCCAAGCCATGTACGGCTTTAAGAGTTGACTCTTCAGGACCTGTTTTATCCTTTGGTAGTACTTGAATGTTCCTTTTTCCTTGCCTCTTCTTCAGGGTTTCCATGTGACCGTGAGATACCAAACTATTGTAGTTTTTCATATGTCTGCTATGTGGCCCACTAGTTGTTCCACCCCATCAGTCTTAACTGTCTTCCCTCTCTTGACAACCACCCAGCCTCATCTCTGGAGTCTGAATGATATCCCAATGTCCCCACTGTAGATAATTTCAGATGGATCAGCAAGTTGATGTCTCATATAATCTTAGCGTATAGCTTGATGTAATTCAGGTAGAGGAGGTGTTTGATAGTGGTTCCATCTTGAACTTTTATTTATATACAGTATGACTTGTGACTATCTGACTGACAGGGTTCAAGCCTATGTAGAATAGTAATGGGGACAGTGTTTCACCCTGGTACAGTATATGCTGCACATCATGGCCACTTGTGTGAGCTACCTTGAGTTGACTTCCAGTGTTGTCTTCCACAGTTTATTCAACCAGCTCCTGCGTATTGATCCAGCTGCTTAAAAAAGGCTTTATAATCCTCATACTAAAATTATCATAGTCCTGCATGCTAACCTATTTAAGGTTTTTTTTAAAATATATATATATATATTTATTCATCCGGGTTGCGCTTCTAAAGACTGTTAAAATGGGATCTAAAACATATTCTGAGAATGAGGCTTCTACAGGCTTGGAGTGTCACAATAGATGGCTCATTTCATATGCTAGATAATAAGCCTCAGGAAATGAGGGCATCTTCAAAAGAGATGTTCTTGCAGATCATAATTGCTGAACAGGTTTATAACAGAATGATGTTCCCTCAGGCTATAAGCTGTTTAGGCTTTAAAATTCAATGCTAACCCCTTAAATTGTCTGCCAAACAACTGGCAAGTAGTGCAAATTTTTTAGAATAGACATCATATGATTTCATGCCTCACAATAGTTATCAATCTAGCTGTTGCATTCCATACCAAAGGAATGCATTTTTCAATAACCAAGATGGGATATAACTAAGGTATGGTAATCAAAATTATCCATAATTAAGGTAAGATAATTCTGCTAATTCTGATCAGTTCAGGAAGCTAACACTGTGAACCCAGTTACAGCTGAATATCAAGGGGAACTCCTATTCAGACGACTTCTTTCTGAAGTACTGTAACTCCATTTCAAACAAGTTGCACTCCAACTCCACTTTACCATTGGCCATCAGCACTTCTATTCAATGTGGGTTTAATTTCAATATTAATAATTAAATAATATTTTCAAATGTATGTTTTTAAACAATTCTGATTGCTTCCTTGGAGTTAGATGGCTGCTTTAATCATACAATTTGAATGCCACTCCAAATCTTCAAAAGACCCAGTAGTTTGCTGTGGTTGTTGAATAGTACAAGAGGCATTCCTTTGGGACATCATTAAATCAACATGCTGAACGCTGCTTCGCTCTCATTCAAAATTCCTGTTTTTAAATATAGAACACAAGAAAGGCATCCAAAGCCCTGTTCTGATCCACAAGGGTGCCATGGTCAATGATACTTCCAACCCTATCTTTCAGTCATCAGTAGAGAATTTCATCCTGCCAAAAGTTACATCTTTTTTCAAAGAGAAAAAAAAATGGTTGGTACATATATTTTGAGAATTAAGAGATGGATGATGAAAAGTTCTCACCTCACATTTCATGCAATTGCTATTCACAATTCATTCACTATATAGTGCATTCCTTTGATCAAAATCAAAATGAAAAAGACCATATATATTGTATATCAAAGTGGTATAGTGCCTTAACCACTATACCACCTGGCTCTCATCTCAAAATGTTGGTCTGTAGACTTAATAAGATGTAATGACATACTGTAAGATGAAGTCCCAAAGATCCATCTTATTGCTACAATCATGACTAAAGGACATCTCTCTAAATTCCATTTTCTCTTGTGATGGGATTCTGGTTGTTTTTTCCTGTACACTTACACAGCTACAAGTTCTACACAGCTTGCAATTCAAGGTGCTAGTAACAACTTTTAAAGCCCTTCATGGCTTAGGAGCGGATTACCTTAGAGACCGCCTTCTGCCACCACATGCTTCCCATCGCCCGGTAAGGTCCCACAGAGAGGCCCTGCTCCGGATTCCGTCAGCTAGGCAGTGCCGGCTGGCGGGTCCGAGGGCTCGGGCCTTCTCTGTGGCAGCGCCGTCCCTTTGGAATTCACTCCCGGTAGACATCAGGACCATCCCAAATCTACCCGCCTTCCGCAAGGCCACTAAGACCTGGCTATGGCGGAGGGCGTGGACTTAAGATCGTTCCCCCCCCTTTATTGTGATTGTGTTGAAAGACTGAGTAACTGTATGTTATATTTTATTTATAAGGCACATTTTATATGTTGTATGCCGCCTCGAGTTCCCCACTGGGGGAAGAGGCGGGATATAAATCAAATAAATAAAATAAAATAAATAAATACTCTTCCCCTACAGATTGTTCTAATTGCAGTATCTAGAAAACCCACTGCTCGCTGCATGTTAGCTCTGCTTTTATGAGTTGCATAATATTTTGTAGTACTGCTGAATTCTGGGTCTGTTCCTGTATATTCCGTGTATACTGTTGAACACCTGCTCCTAGAGTCCAAATTTTTCCTTTATGTGCCAGTCTTGGATCATTCTGTCCAAAACCTGCTCTGATCTTAACGAATACAGGTGCCGTAGTTCTGAACTGTCTGATCTGGAGTTCTGTCCATTGTCTTCTAGTCCCACTCTTGATTGCGTTGAGTTTTGGCGCAGCTCCTGAACAGAATTTTGTCTAGCTGTTTTGGTTATCACAAGGACACATTTTATTCATGTTTAGTTAGCTCTTTAGGTCAAACTAGATATGGAGCCAGCAACAGTCCATTGATGGGTCTGATATGTTGTGCTCTCGCTTAGATGAAGGCTGATATCTTGGGGTGAGCAAACTAAAAATATTTGCATCAGCAAAATAGAATCAGTATCCACTCCCTGGCATAGAATAGAAATAATTCTGTACATAACTTTTAATAATACAGCTTTTTCAGTATTTGTCTTTTATTGAGATCTGTAGAGTCTTTATAGAATTACAAAACCTGAAAACATTCTTTGGATCATTTAAGGCAATCACCATGATTAGGGTACATCTGAAATGTGCCTCACATCAGATGGGCCACTCCAGGATTTTCTTGGAATATCCAGAAGGAAACCCTCTTATAGGTAGACTCTCCAAAAACTGCAAAACTCTCCCTTTTTAAGTTGGGTGATTTCTAATGCTTATCTCAGTGTATTTCTTTGCTACTGTATTTATAGTTGAACATTATTATTCCTATTGCTATCTAAATACTATCAGCAGCATTTATAATAGCCAAAATCTGCCAATCTGTTGTTTTCTTTTCAGCAATAAATGTAATACAGTTCTCAAGATGCCTTCTTTTGCATTGCAGAAATGGTTGATTCATGCCTGTTTAATAATCCATCATAATTTCTTTTTTTCCCCTGGCAATGCTACTTACTAACTAGCCACTTATTCACCCAGGTAGGATTTCTGCATTTGATTCTACAAGTAAAGGAGTTCGCTAGATCAAAAAGTGACTGTTTCTTTCTTCTTCAGTTAAATGGTAACGTTCAGTGTAAGGATAATCGGCAAAGCCCAACCATTACAACTTGAAAGCTTTATTGAGTGAAAAAATTGCCATTATGCAGGTGACAATGGAGAGCTAGAGGAGGAGGGGAAAGGGGGAAAATCTCTTAGAAATAATATTAAAAGTGATGAAAGTTGCAAAGTACCGATTTGAGCTTTGCTTATTTTTACTATGCAAATGTGGTAAACCTCTCTCTGACTAATGCTATTAAAAATGGCTGAGGGAAACATAACTTAAGGTAGACAAAAATCAGGAGACGTTTTTGTACTTTTCTGATTAATAAACACTATTAAAAGGCATAAGCTTTCATGACATGCAACTAATTCCATCTGACATCTTGTCCATTGTGTTGTGTCAAGTTTGAAAAAGTTAGATCAATAATTAAGTTCAAAAGTCATTTGGGGGTTGGGGGTGCAGGAGGAATCTTGAACAATTGGAAGCCAGAACTATTACTGAAAATAAGAGCATGAAGGACAATTTAAGCATGTATTTAAGATGTATGTTTATTTCTACTATAACCCTTCACCTCAGGATTCCTTATATTTGTTTGTTTGTTTGTTTGTTTGTTTGTTTATTTATTTATTTATTGGCTTTACATGCCACCCTTCTCCCTAAGGACTCAGGGCGGCTCACAACTATAAAAACACACAATACAAAATTTTAAAATACTATTAAATTACAATAAAAATTTTTAAAAGTGGGAGTTAACAAATTTAAAATTTCAAAGTTAAAATTAAACCAATTTAAAACTAACAATGGGTTCAACCTAGACCTGCTCGTTGAAAGAGCCATGTCTTCAGGGTACGGCAGAAGGATCGAAGGTCGGGGATTATCCGAAGCTCTGGGGGTAGATTGTTCCAGAGGGTAGGTGCTCCCACAGAGAAGGCTCTCTCCCTGGGGGTCGCCAGCCGACATTCTCTGGCCGAAGGCACCCTGAGGAGACCAACTTTGTGGGACCGAGACGGGTGATG
Source organism: Boaedon fuliginosus (assembly GCA_027560395.1). NCBI lineage: Eukaryota > Metazoa > Chordata > Lepidosauria > Squamata > Lamprophiidae > Boaedon > Boaedon fuliginosus. The sequence continues at coordinate 1,305,035 of JANHGC010000001.1, read as the reverse complement.
GAAGGCTATCAGTGGCAGAAGGTGGTCTCACAAATACTCTGGTCCTAAGCCATGTAGGGCTTTAAAGGTCATTACCAGCACCTTGAATTGCACCTTGAAGACAAATGGAAGCCAATGCAGACCGTGCAGGAGTGGTGTGACATGGGAGTACCAAGGTACCCCCATGACAACCCACATGGCTGCATTTTGCACCAGCTTAAGTCTCCAAGTGCTCTTCAGGGGCAGCCCATGTAGAGAACATTGCAGTAGTCCAATCATGAGGTGATAAGGGCATGAGTGACTCTGAGTAGGGCATCTCGGTCCAGAAAGGGACGCAATTGGCGTACCAGTCAAACCTTATAAATGGATACATTTGTTTTCCTAAAATTTAATTCAAAGGGATATGAAATCACTTTGTTTATCTCAAATTTAGGGACAAATTGAATTGTAAACATTGCTCCTTTGAGACAGTAAAATTAAAAATTTCTGGAAAGGGACGTACAAAACATTCAAAACAGGTGCTTTACAAAGCATGTTTACATAATAAAGTACACCCCGCTCCTCAAAGTAAATCAGGTTCATTCTTCAGGAAAGCTTGCATATCTGTTGTAATGCACAGATGCTCAGACAGACGAAAATAGACTTTGAAGCAGTTACACCAGCTTTCGAAAGGAGGTGGCTGCTTTAAAGCTTCAAGGAAAGGTACTTTAATGCTTCATGCAGAGGTACCTGCATGCTTTGTAAAATCCCTCCTTTGAGCACTTTCCACAATCCTAATGGCAGTTCTTGAAGCTTCTGGGCTAGGAAGATTATGCATTAGCAATTTTGACACATAGCAAAAGATCAGATAAGAACTGGGCATGTTGTTTTTGGATTCAGTTTTGGTATTTAGGAGATCCTTTCACAATAAAGAGGACATGTGTTTTTCTTTGTTCTTCTTAGTATCGGGTCAACATCTCCATTTGTACAGAATACTTAATCTGCCCTCTGAAGTGTTTGCAGTCTTTCTCTGTTCCGTAGCGTAGTATTTATACCTTGGATCATATTCATATATAGACGGTACAGTATTACTGGGAATAATTTAAATAGCAGCTTGGTCAATTGAATGATTGGAATGCCACCTTTAGGAGCGGCCCTTTCAGTTCATTTCTGGAGTACATTTCTTTTTTTCCTATATTCAAAGGTAATTTTTTAAAAATATATTCAGTCTCCTTCAATTTGAATTTGACAAGTTTTTCTCCCAAGCTCAGCCGAAGCAGGTTTTTCCAGGGTTGTTTTAACTTCCCAATATATTTATTGCCTTAATTTAAAAAAAAGAGATTAGAACAACATAACACAACAGATAAAAAAATGAAACAAGAAAAGCTTTAAAAGAAAAAGTAAAGTAAGTTAAAATATATGAATATAATTTAATTTTTAAGCCATAGGTTAAACATTGACCACACAGAATGGTGTTGCTCAATGTTTTTAATGTAGTGATAAACATTCATAGGTTAAAAAGTAAGCACATACCTTCACTTTAGGATTTTAAATCATTCATGTATCTATATGTACACACACACACACACACACACACACACACACACACACACACACGTTTCTTCCTGTCAAATAAAACAGCATGTTTGACTACACTCCTTGTAAATCCAAAGTTTCTCAAGTTATTTTTTTAATTTTTTCATCTTATACTCCTTTAAAGTTTATTTCTATTTCCACCCCAAGATTAACAAATGTACAACTATTAAATCAAAATGAGGCAACAAGCCCAATATGTACACCAGAATCTACCATAAGTTGACAAACTGCACTTCCAACATCATGACGTTGGTAGCTAAACATCCTCTGGCATGTTCAATAAACATAAAAATGATTGTTTTTAATTAATTGCACGTTAAGATACATATTTAATATAATTTGATTTGCTAAAACTGAATAGCTCAACTCTGTTCAACATTTCCAATATGTATCTGTAGTACAGTATTCTTAAATTGTTCATTAAAAAAACTATAGCTTTGGGACCATCCAAAATTCTTTTTAGTGATAATTTAGGAGATTTTGACACTGTTAACACATCTTATCTAAACTATAGAGTCAAAATAAGTTTAACTGAATAGATTACCATTCAGCACTTTTAGTCAACCCAAATTCCTGCTGCAACGCAGCAAATGTTTCAGAAGGAATAGGATATCCCAAAAGTGCTTTTTTCTAGTTTTTCTTTGAAGATGTTTCCCTTTTTATCCAAGAAGCTTCTTCAGCTCTGCACTTTTGTGACAACCATGACCTGGATGACTGAGAATCTCCATAGACATTAAAAATTGGATACTTTAGAGTATTTATATGGGAAGGATTGCAGATGACCTCCAGAAGAAAAGTTTACAAACAACTTTCAGTGGTGATGGGCTTCCATTGGAAGTGGTAACCAAACAGCCAGAGTTAACTTGGTGCTTTCATATATTATTATTCTTACATTCAGAGTTACTTCAACATTGATTTTTAAGCATTCCCTTCCAGAAAATTTTCTCCCCAAAAGAATACTACTGTAAAATGGTATACATGTGTATACAGATGTTTTCTCTAAATATAGGACATGGTCTAAAAAAGTATGAGTGTCCTAAATGTGACTTTTATCTTGTCAGTATTAATACCTTGCTGCATTGTAAATTATTTCAGAAGCTGCAGAAGTCTCCCGGGCTATTTATGACACGATAGGAAAGAACAAAGTTCAACAACAGCAACAACGAAAAGAAATTTTGAAAAAAAAATTCATGCTAACTGCGTGCAACCATTTGTGTTTATATAAGAAACTTATTGGAGTGTGTCCAGAGCCAATTGTTCTTTAGAAGCAAGAGTGTTTAGTTTAGTTTAGCAGAGCATGCAATGTAAAGTGGAGTCTATTGCTGCAGTCAGGGTTATTATATTTATTGACTTTTCTCTAGAAAGCCCATTGCACTATATGTCACACTGTACACCAGCCTTGTGAAATGGGCTAGGCAGAATAAATGAGATTTATAATAAAATAACCTCTGTGACTTTTTGTGAGTTTCAGATCGGGTCTGTCTGGCCTTTGCCCAGAATTGTATCTCCTGAACTAACTTTGAGTTTTTTTGTAAATGGAACCATGCAGTGACATATTATGTCTTGCATTATGCAAGATGTGATATTTTGGGATAGATCATCAGGTTTTAAAACATTTATAGTGGTTTTCAAATGTTGTCCAATGACATGAGGATTCCATGCCCAAGAATTGGGAATGAGAGATTTTCTTAGTGATCTTGCTGCAGAAGGATGCCTGGTTCTATGTTCTTTTCCTTTATGTGGCAAGCTTAGTTCATGTTATTACATAATCCTGAAAAAGGAGTGATTTGCTGAAGAGAGGATAAGATGGCATCAGAATGGTAAAGCACCACACCTTCTATAGCTAGATCTGAGATTACAGTTATATTAATTTCAAATATCTGCTCTGCAGTAATGTATGCTTATCAACCTTTCAACATACTGCTGTTCTAAATTTGATTTTTTTTTATTCCTGCCTTGTGAGTTGATCTAAAAGTCTGAAGGGAAGATATGCATTGGCTTTTGAGATCTATATTTCAGAATTTGGTTTACATATAGACTTGTTTCAGTGGTGGTATATACGTTTCTTTCCACTGTTCTTTAATAAAGTCTATATATATCAACTCCCATTTCTGAAAAGTATGTGAGTTCTCAGAATGTATCCAGTAATGAGAAAGAGATGCTTCTCCAAGGGAGCTTGAAAGAGAAATTTAATTTTAAAAAGTCCAACATATTTCAGAAAATGTTCTCTGTCTACTAAGAAAAGAAAGCTTTACATAAGCTTGAAGAGGAGGAGGAGGAGGAGGAGGAGGAGGAACACTGAACATTTTTCAATAAGTATTGTTGATATAGGCCTCCTAGGAGATTAATCTCTTCTTCATTATATTCTTTATTATTAGCCTACTCAACAATTTGCACTGCTGTTCTCCATTATGGTGGCCTTAGTTACAAGGGAGAGATCATTGCTCAGTGACGGTGCAGTCACACACTTAACCTTCAGACTCCAGTTATCCAAGAATGTACTAGTAGTTGATGGGAGACCTAGTTTTATAATCCTGGAGAGCTTCTGCTGGTCAGAGAAGAGATGATGTTGTGCTAATTGATCAGATAGCGCAAAGTAGATTTCCATGTATCAGAGGATGAACCTCTGTTTTGGCCAACAAGCATCCAATTGGTGAGTCCAGTTTTATTGACACAAAGCTTGTTTTATCTTAATGTATAATCACAGAAAATATCACGAGATCTGCATATGTTTAATTTAAAATGCAAGAAATACTGAATAATATTTACAAAGAGTTCTAGCAGAATATGTTGAACCCTAGAAGTGTTTTTAATCACCTTCGCTAAAGCTGATTTTATGTAATGGAAACATTCTTTAAAACTATTTAGCTTTTTTTTTAGTACACTTGAAATGGAAGGTTGTTCTTCTACATGAGATACTGAAGGTGTGTTTGCCTTTGATGTTAGAAATATAAAGGACTGTTGGTTGTACAAACAAGCTTCTCTGCCCAAGTGCATTTTATGACTCTATATTTCCTTTGGAGTATGAATCCTTGATCTTTGCTATGTTTGCATTATGCCTATCAATAAACAATGGTAAATAATTAAAGAATCCTTCAAGCTAATAATAGTGGTAGCACTAAGCTATGGAACTGTACTGGGGAATCTCCTGCATCAATGTAATTTTGTTGATCTGTTTTTGAAGAAGAATTCCCTTAGAGAAGTGGCTGGAGAGGCATGCTTTGGCAGCAGGATTTGGTTACCAGCAAGAAGTTCAGGGTTCTGGTATTTGCACAGTCTTGGAAAAATGAGAACACTCCATCAGATGAGGATGTAATTCAGAAGATACTAGGCTGCGCAGAGATGGATAAATTGACATTAAAAAGGGGGGCAAAGAAGGCACAGAATATTACTTAATATGGAATAAGTTTTATGAGTGGTTAGAGAGAAGAGGTAGAAAATAGGTGAAGAAAGAGTATTGTTATGTATGAATTTAATATATGAGGGTTTATAATTATAAACAGGTTGATATAATCCACAGAATTATAAACAAGACAATATAAAGAGAAATCTACTTAAAACAATTTTGTTACACTACTACTATTCTTATCAGGATATATGTTAATATCTCTATTTGTATATCTTCTTGATTTTTTTTGTAAATGTTATCCCCCGACAATACACTGTATTCAAAACATTTATGAATAAAAATAAAACCTATACTCAAAAAAAAAAAAAAAAAGAAGAAGGTCAAAGTTTTGTCGTCATCTTGATTGCTAAGCAAACCCCATTGAGACTGCGAATGGAATGCTAAGAGCAATGCTCTTGGCATTCCAATGGAGCATTCCAATGAGCGAGCCAGTTTGGTCTAGTGGTTAAGGCACCAGGCTGGAAAGCGGGAGGCCAGGAGCACTGATCCCATCTTAGCCGTGAAAGTGGGCTGGGTAACCATGGGTTAGTAACTCCTTGTGTTCTCTCTGTCGGGGGGGAAAGGCAGGGTATAAATGGAATAAAACAAAATAAATAAATAAATAAACTCACTCTCAGCTCAACTCACTTCATAGGGTTGATGTTGTGGGGAAAGTAGGAAGAAATAGATAACTTTGGATATGCCTGGCCCCTTGAATGATTTGTAAAGATAATGAAGCCAGGACACAAACAGATAAATAAATTCAGATAGTGTAATTGTGCATCTACCAATTCTCCAAAATGAAGAAAGTCCTGTATAGGAAATTTTTGTTGTGTTGTTGTGAACATATACTTGCCATCTTACAATGCTTCCTGCATCTTGGGCATACCAAAAGACGATTGCATTTTGTTGCAGGAGTCCTAACCCTTTGGGAGATGCATTCATTCACAGGTGTATCTGAGTATATTAGTTAGGGCCAGGCATATTCATAGGAATGAATGAATGAATGAATGAACGAACGAATGAATGAATGAATGAATGAATGAATGAGAGTTCCATTGAAAACCAAGGTGTGAGAGCTGGTTTTGACTTTGAGTTCAGGAAATTTGAGTGCCTGTGTCAGGTCTGAAGGTGATAATAAGTAAGTGCTACTTTTCAGCCTCATTTGGCTCATCTGTAGAGTAGTTTAATCAACAAGTGGTGATGATGATTCCTACAAGTGAACTCATTCACTTGTAGGAATCATAAAACGCTTAGCTCTTACCAAGTGCCACAGAAATAACGATACATTTAAGGAATGCAACTGAAGCGGCTTTCCTTCTGCAACCTAGCTCAGAGGTCTCACATTTAGTTCTACAAATATAGTCCTAAAAGTTGGAGCCGCAATATTGATAGTGCCATAACCTATATTATTAGGATATTGTTATACCACAAAATGTGAAATAGGGATTGGATAGGTAATATATCCTTTTCACCCCTTTTTGCTCAGTGAAGAATTATTCTTCCTTTGCCCAAGAGACTTCCCATGACAATGAGTGTTTTATTAGTGGCAGGTGTTTGAGCATCTTTTGAAACCTGAGCCCTATATATCCCCTCACCTGGCGATGAACCCAGAGCCAGGGCACCCCTGCCCAGTGCCAGAGATTATTGCTGCCCATAGTCTTGACAAGATCATCCCACTGCTGGGGACAGGCATGTAATATGCAATTTCACAGTAGCATGGTGCTCTGTTTGTTTGGTGCACTGATCTGTTGTGGCCCTCCCCATCTCACAGTCTTGAGGGCTGTCAGTTTGGGATTATGGCCGCGATTTAGTGGCTGCCATAATACTTCTTCAGGGACTGCATCACTGTCTGGCAGGAAACGAAAGGGAAAACCACCCCAGGAATTTGAGGAAAATTGGCACCGGAGACCGAGAGGCCTTCCCAGTATAAAATAGGGGCACTCTTCCCCCAAACAAGAGTGAGTGCTGAAAGAACCACTCTATTTTTAGTGCGTTTAATTTCCAGTGATTGATACCAAGGTCAGTCCATCTGCTTCATGGGAAGGAATACAAGTGAACTTGGATGTCTTTGAAAAAAGCCATCTCTGGAGTCATTGGAGAATCCATAAGCAGTCCGTCTTCACATTAAAGCCTTTGAAGCAGTAGTCAGTGGATTAAGAGGAATGCGTACCGTATTATGGAGTTGTAAGAGAGGGAGGAGTAATTGGTAATAATCAAGAGTTTAAAAAGTGGCTGGAATGAGACGAAGGCTTCCAGATACAGGCCAGAGCTTTTGTTCATTGATGGATTGGATAGCCTTGGATACTCCTCTCCAGGTTGAGAATACTCCGTGTAATAAGATGCTAGGATAGCGGTAGGCAAGAAGGCCGAAATTCCTGAGAGTTCTCTGGGGGTTTTTTTTTCGCGGAAGAAGACTTGAGATTCTTCCGGCGATAAGTGAGATCAGAAATACAGAGTCTGGTATAGTGAAAACTACCACCAATCAGTTCTAGGATGCTTAGGGTGTCTTATTTTAAAGTGGCACTATTTTACAGCTTGGATTTTTAAAATTTCGGAACGTGTAGCTTGCTCATTCTACTGGATGCCCCATTTCTTCTTGGGCCATATCACATCAAGCTGCATCAATAGCATTTCCGTGTGTGTCTCTCTGAAAATTGCGTGTTTATCTATGTTTTGTGAGGGAAAGGGCTCTAGCATCGATTCTTCTGAGCACCGTGCAGCCTGGAGCTAACCCTCCCTCTTCCGCTGCCAGGCTTCTCCCAAAGTGTCACTTCCTCATTGTTTCCCTGGACCCAGCCGCTGCTGGCTTTGTTGGCTGAAGCAGTTTTTAGCTCTGACTGGTTGTACAGTGCCCTGGAATGCAGGGCCAGGTTGGCCCCCTGCCAAACCAAACATCCCCACCCTAGCGCACAACCATGAGGTGATAAGAAAGAGAGCTTGGAGCAGACCAAGATCCCTCACGGAAGGGCAGGTATCTTGTGTCCAATCCATGACCTCCCTACCACATGACCTTAGAGGCCGTAATTAAGATGTGTGTGTGTGTGTGTGTGTGTGTGTGTGTGTGTGTTTTCTTCGTTCAGCATCCATCCTTATGAAATGCTCTCAGCGCCTCTGTCAGCCAAACCCACAGTGCCTGCTGCCCAGGACTGACTCCAGGCAGACGGCTTTGATGGGTAGGGGCTTGACTATATATTTGGCATTCCAGCTGCGGCACGTGGAAGCTGTGAAAGCCTTTGCTTGACAAATTCAGAGGGTTGTCACCTCCCAGCTAACCACCAGGCCAAGGATATTTTTAGGCTCGAAATGCCAAGGAATTTTTCGCTTTCTGGGTTTTTTTTTCAGTTTGTTGTGTTTTTTTTCCTTCTTCTTTCTGAAGGGAATTCTTAGTGCAAGGGGTGATGAAAGGTGCCCCTGTAGGCTCAGTGTCTGAAATCACCACATTATTACCAAACGGGTAACATTTCTCCACTCGACCTATTTGTCTGATCCCCACAATAGCCTTTAACTTACCTCCTGCACTCATGCCTGTCCCCAAAAGATCTGTATCCCAGCTGCTAGAGGCTTTGGGAGATCCCTACTTTTATTCCTATGATCATTTCTGACTAACATTCATTAACATTTGGAATTTGGAGAATACTTTGGATATTTCGGACAACTACAGTATTTCCCGAAAATACATACAGTACAGGTATCCTTTCAGGGCTTGATTTCCCCACACATCTAAATACTTCCAGAGTTCTCATTTCATTCTAAGTGATTGATGCAGGTGACTTTTAAACGGTGCCACATATAAAGAGAGCAACATTTTCTAAATACCATATAGTAGCTTGATTTGGGCCTCCTGATCAAGGGTGTCTTGTTAATTGTATTAATTGCGGTGGTTCCCACCAGGGGGAGCTAGCTGCCTTCTCTTTGGGAACAAATTTCAACTAGCTTGATGAAGACTAGGCTGAATTGGTGCCACCAGGGTTATTGCAATTACTTTTTTTTTTAATGTTTCATAAAATTAACTTTGCCCTCTTGGGGAAAACAAGTTGAATTTGAGGAGTGATTCTCCTCTGAGGCACCTTTGTGGTTAGACACCTAAATAATTCAGGTCATTGTTCAATGATGATGTCTGCCAGACAGGAGAAGAAGACAGGAGGTCAGTCACAGAGGACAGTATAATAGTATCAGGATCAGGCTTCCAAATTCCTACTTCCTGGCTGCTAAATAACTCCACTGTGGAGCTTGTGCCTTGTTTATAAATCTCCTTCCATACAGTTGTCCACTTAGTTGACACCGTCCGGTATCTTATGCCACCTTATTTTTTGATTGAAGGTGCCTGTCCATTTTGAGGCAAGGCTGTTCAGTGTTGAAAAATGTACTTTCTGGAGATGCATTTTACAATATGGGGACTGCAGTTCAATCAATTTGCATCTCACCATTTGTCTTTTGTATATTCTCCATGGGTCCCTTTTGTATTATCAAGCGTTTGTTGGTAGCCTTATTTTCGTTACCAAATGTATTGAGTATAAGCAATACTGAAAAGATCTTCTAAGAGCAGCTTTTCTGATTCAGGATGGTGACTTGAAGCAATAATTAAAAATCAAAAACCACTGTTGCCTCTGCCATCAAAATAATCCTGATTTTTGTGCAGGGGGGAAAAAACAACACTTTTTTTTCCAGGAGAAAAATCTCTGGGAATATAAAGTAAAAAGCATTTCTTTAAGATGTTTTCCCCACAGCAAGCAATTTGAAGCATTTGTGCTTCTCAAATTTTTTTTCTCCAGGACACCAGCAGGGAAATCAGCTTCTTTTTCATGTGGTTACTTGAAAACTTTTGTTGGCATCAAAGGGATGAAATTTACACTTTCATTCAGGCTTTTTTAATATCACCTCTGTCGTTATGTAAATTTAGCTTAGGAAGTGTTACACTGCCCGCTACAAAACATACTGGCTAACAGAATCCAGATTAGGGGAGCTGTAGTAGCAGGTGTCTGGGAGCCTAAACTAAATGGAGAGGTGGAGGCAGAGAGACCTGCCTCTCAGATTAGTGAATGAGACAGTTGTGCAACTCTTGATCTACTATTTCCTCTTTAACAAAATATTGAACAAAATGCAAGAGACCAGTCAGATTTTTATTATTTTTTATTTATTAGATTTTTATGCCACCCAATTCCCGAAGGACTCTGGGAGGCTTACAACATGGATAGCAATAGCACTCAGATTTTTATATATTGCTTATCAAAGATGGGCAGGTATTGCCTGCATAATGCCTCGCCTGTCCAGTAGCTGGGAATCAAATGCCTTTTCACTGCCATTCTCCAGGCAGGCAGGTAGGCATCCATATAACTAGACGGTGCACTCTCCCTAACAGTGGCTGCCAGGTGCTTTGGATAATTAATACTTCTCTTTTAACAGTTTCCCAAAGACATCCGGTTCAGTCCTGGACGGATAGATTGTTCCTCTGGGAAAATTTGGTGTCCAGATTTCTAGATCAAATGCCTCCTGAGAAAGGAGCCTTGGAAGCAGTAAGTAAGGACTATTCCTAGAAACTTGCAAGTAGACATCTACTTTTGTGATTAAGTCTTGTTCTCCCTCCCTGTTTTTGTGGTAGTGGCTGAGGCTCTTGACTCAGTGGAGACTTATCTGGGCACCCACCACTTCCTCATGCTGTTTCTTCATGCTTTCTCTTTCCTGTTCTGCTCCTAGGCCTTATCCAACACTGATAAAGGGAGTGTGAGTGTTTTACCTTTACTCAGAACCACAAAACCTTCATCCCGACCTCCTCACCTGGCAACTGTGCCCACTTTATTTCCAAATGCACCTAGATTCCTTCATAAGCCTTATAATCTGGGTTGGTTTTGCTGCAATCCTTTGTATTTTCAGTCTGCATTGTCTTGCTTAACCCTGGCAAAAGCTGTACCGGCTGTTGCCTGACCCATCCTTGTGGCTTCTGGTTTTCTGTCGGCTTCTTAGATTTCTGTGCCACTAGTCAAGGCTCACACTGTGAGGTTGACAAGAACACATGATATAACATCACTCCTGTGTTCCTTGTAAACAGGGCTTTTCCTGACTCGGACAGTAAATGAGAAATTGCTAGAAATACGTGATTGCAGTGTTTCAGACCCCGTTTGTGCCAAATTATAGCCTTGTTCCATTTATTAATTCTTCAAGCTCGTTAAGAAAAATCAAAGAATGTATTTTGACGGTTATGTTTTGTACTGTCTTTTGGAGCAGGGTAATTTGGACAGCTTTTCCTTCAAATACTCTTCTCTATACTAAGATATGTACTAGACCAGGCATGGCCTGTTACCACAGCTCAAAACAAGTAGGCAGTGCAGAGTTCACTTTAATGCAGGAAAAATCTCCTTTCTGGGATTTTGTGACATTACCTGTAATGGCTCTTGACACACATACCCTATAAGAGGTTTTTGACCTCTGATATTTGTTTCCAAGACTTGCATCATATATAAAGGAGTCTAAATTGTCTTCAGAGTGATAACTAATTTGCATTTGCAACTTCTAGGGAAAATCCTAGATTGGGAGACTAGAAAAACAAATGAGAACAAATAGCTAGCATAGTCAGTATGATGTCGCACAACCCAACCTTTGGAAGCAGTGATCAATAATAACTCTTTTCATTCTCTGACAACTGTCAGTATAGTGGATGGGAATTCCTAAGGGTTGGAGTTGCTAATACTGTCTTTCCTGTCCTGTTCCTGGAGAAGACGTACGAGGGAGTTGCTCTGGTGCTCTTCTCTCTGTGCTGCTGGGAGCTGCCTTTGGCTCCTGTTAACACTGTGTGGTTTCCAAAGTGACTCATGGTGGGTAGCAGGATCAAAGGTGTCTCTCCTAGCTCAGACGGGACAGATTCCACCAACTGCTCTGCAGTGTATTTTCTTTCCACTGCGTCCTCGCAGGGCACTTATTTACCTTTTGCTTTCTCTCCTTATCCAGCACGGAATAAACCCACTCTCTGTCTTCCCTGCCGTGTATACGCACTCCCCTCCATTTTTAATGGCTTTGTAGGCTCTGCGTGGCATAGTACTGTGCATGAATGGCTCTTTCTTTAGAGGTGAAGAGCAAGACTACAATCTTCTGCCCTGCTATCGGTTTGATACAAGTAGTGTACTTTGGGCCTCTCTCCAGTACTTCACAGTAGCCTGGCTGCGTTACCATATGAACATAGGAATCTGCGTTGTGCTGAACCATAAGCAGTACACTTTTTTGTTTTGGTTTTGGGATTGGGTCCCCAAGGACATCTTGTGAACATGAGCGGCCAAAAATGGA
>JANHGC010000001.1:1257491-1272402 GCA_027560395.1 Boaedon fuliginosus | reverse complement strand
AGCATTCACAACTTCTGGAGGCAAGTTGTTCCACTGATTAATTGTTCTAACTGTCAGGAAATTTCTCCTTAGTTCTAAGTTGATTCTCTCCTTAATTAGTTTCCATCCATAGTTTCTTGGCCTGCCCTTGGAGAATTGCTTGACTCCCTCTTCTTTGTGGCAGCCCTGAGATATCGGAACACTGTTATCATGTCACCCCGAGTCCTTCTTTTCATTAAACTAGATATACCCAGTTCCAGCAACTGTTCTTTATATGTTTTAGCCTCCAGTCCCTTTGTTGCTCTTCTCTGCACTCTTTCTAGAGCAGGGATGACAAACTCAAGGCCTTAGGTCTGGCCCAGGGGGCCACCCTGGAAACAGCGAAGGACTGTCCTGCGGTGATTCTGCCAGTGAAAACGGGCTCCCGAGCTCTGTTATCACTGGCAGAGGATTGCAGGAGGCCGTGGCAGCTGAAAAGGGAGCTCAGGAGCCTGTTTTAACTGGCAGAGCGCTCGGGCCACCACAGGCACCCCTGGCACGAGTGACATTGAGCTGGCCACTCCCACCCTGGCCACGCCCCCTCCCTGAGGTCAAACATAATGCTGATGCGGCCCCTCAATAAAATTGAGTTTGACACCCCTGTTCTAGAGTCTCCACATCTTTTTTATATCATGGTGACCAAAACTGGATGCAATATTCCAAGGGTGGCCTTACCAAGGCATTATAAAGCTCTGCTCCCAACGCAACAGTCCTCTTTCTGAAAATGGAGGAGCTAGGCACTTCTCGAGCTAAGCTTTAGTACCATTTCAATATTAGAAGTGGGAAGTGGTCAAAATTCAGATGCTTAGCAACCGACTCATATTTATGACAGTTGCGGCATCCCAGGGGTCATGTGATCCCCTTTTGCAACCTTCTGTCAAGTTAATGGGGAAGCCAGATTCACTTAACAACCTTGTTACTAACATAACAACTGTGGCAAGAAAAGTTGTAAAACGGGGCAAAACTCATCACTGTCTCGCTTAGCAACAGAAATCTTGGGCGCAATCGCGGTCGTAAGTCGAGGACTACCCGTAAACAAAAGAAGCTATTTTATATCGTACTGCTCTATATTTATTCTCTGGTCCACTTTTTTCTACTTTGACTGGCAGCCTCCTCTTCAAAGATTGCACACCCCCAAAGACTAATTCCCTCCTCTGGGTACCAAAGTTCCTTATAAGTGACAAACAACAGGACACCCATTGCGTGCGGAGTATGGGTGTTCCATGGAATTGGGCCCTGTACCTGATCTTGACCCTTTATGTAAAGTATTGCAAAATCACTCCTGAATTGCCCTTCTTATTATAGACCCTGGTACTATAGCAATGCCAGCAACATTTCAGCAAGGGCATTTTTTTTAGGTGAAATGTAGTGCGCTTATTTCCTGTGTTCTATAATCCCTTTTGTAATCTCCACCCTGCACGCTATCTCTTCTTTTGTTTTTCAGACTTTGCCCCAAGCCTGCTCCCTGGGAGATGGACGCTTGTTCACTTCTAACCTAAAATCGCTCTATTTGGCAGTGACCCAGCAACAAGCCAGAGCTGCTTGCAAACGGCACCGGGCAGGTGAGTGGATCAAGTGTGGGAAGGCTGTGTCTGCTCTGCCATCATCCCTTTAGAACAGGGACCTCCAACCCTGGCAACTTTAAGACTTGTGGACTTCAATTCCCAGAATTCCTCAGCCAGCAAAGCAAAGGAGGCCATTCAAATACAAATAGAATAAGATTTTTTTGTAACGATATTCTGTTTTATGAAACATATATTGCTTCTTTGCAAATCGTAAGCTACTTTTTGCAAAAGTTCCCCTAATTGGGTTGAGTAGTACAAAATCAAGTATTTTAAGGATTATTTGGGAATCTTTTCCAAATTCAGTTCATGTCTGTGACTGTTGTCTACAAATGTATTTCTCTAGCTTTCAATTTTGTCATTACATCCCTAACAGTTAGTGTCAGAGAAGACATCTGGCTGAGAATTCTGGGAGTTGAAGTCCACAAGTCTTAAAGTTGCGAAGGTTGGAGGGTCCTCTTTAGAAGGCAAGCCTACTTATCTCAAATGACCAGAGATAAATTAATTCAGTTGATTTTGTGCTGTCAACTGGCTAAGAGAAAGTTATCTTTCAAGAGAACCAAACAACCTTTGATGTTCCTAATTTTCTCCTTCCTGTATTCATTTCTTCATGCAATTTCTATTTACAGTATCTTGATGGTACATAGTATTCTGGCTCAGTGTCAGCTACTTTAACATCTTTCAGATTATGATGGTTGTAATTCCAAACAATGGAGCCCACCAAGTTGCTTGTCTTCGCTTAAACCACTGTAATTACTGCTTTGATGGCTTTCAGCTTAGCCTACCATGAGGTTCCCTCTGCCATGATAATATTTTGTTGCCATGTGTGTGTGTAGGTCTCCAGATCTTTCTTGCTTTTGCTATTTTACAGTTTAGGCTTGTCCATGTGATGTACAATCTTGGTTAGGATGCTGAAAGATTATATTCAGTAAATGTTTGAAAGCAGCCAGAGTTGATTTTCATCACCGGAACCAGTGTATGAATCAGAATGCAAATAGACTACTAGTAGTTCAACATCGCTGTGGATTTTGCAATGTAGAAATGCGATTTAACTTTTAAAATGTTTCCTTCTATTCAAGCTCAGTTCTTGGTGAAATGGGAACAACAGAAATTAAAATATTTTAAAATTATTTTAAATAATTAAATTGAATTGTTGAATTGTCTTGTGGCAAGTTGTCCTGTGGCAAGTTGGCCCATTCTGTCTTGAGGGAGTGGCCTGGGAATTAAAAGGTTATGGATAACCCTGCACGAACCCTCTCTGCAGTCCAAGTCTTAAGATATTTCTGTTTTTTTTACTTGTTGAGAGGGTGATGTCTCTGCAAGACACTGATTATCTCAACCCTTCACAGTTTTGTTTCTGGTAATTCTGGGACAGAATCTACCACAGTTTTGCAGTTGACCTACTGCAAAAGAGAGATGGGGCACGTTGATCTCTTGACCAGTGATAGTGCCGGCATGAGGACCCTGCGTTTCACACTTGTGGAGATGATTTAAAAGCACAATAAATGAATCTCCCTCTACATTTTGGCCATTGTGTGTTGCCACAAGGCGCTATGTTTGTCGCTAATGTTATTTAACAGCTACTGTATGAAGCAACCAAAAGTATTTTTTTTTCTTTTATCAAAGCAGTCAATTTAGCCATCTCTGCTAACTCCATCAGCTTTTGCAACCATTCATCCATTGTAGGGATTGGGGTGTCCTTCCATTTTTGTGCATGAAGTAATCTTGCTGCTGTCAAAGTTCCAATTTTTTTCCAAGTCTTTCCCATTAAATCCAAAAGAAAAGTTTCTGGTTTTATCTTTATATTCACTTTAAGAATCTTCTGTATTAGAATATGAATCCTGCTCCAATATTTCTTTGCTCTATCCACCATAAATAATAGAAAGTCCCTTCTTTTCATTTCCATTTCCAACATTAATTTGAAGTACCTTTATACATTCTTGATAGCTTACCTGGTTATAATTTCTGTATTCTTGATATTTTAACCAATGCACTAGTCTATATGGCACCACCATTTGTTAACTTCTTCCTTTAGCAGAATCAGAAGACTCTGGATCTCCTAACCATGCTGCTTCTCAGGACCCTACAGAAGAGCCGGTAGATTTGCCAGTGGCAGAAGAAAAGACAGAGACCTGGTTGCCATCTCCACAGCATGTGGAAGAAGCAGTGGTGGGTCCATGACCATTAGTTATATATGGGAAGGGGGTCCTCAAAGGGTTAGTTGTAACTTGGAGAACCATAGATGCTCTTTCCCTGATGAGGTCAACTCTGCTTCTTAATCCTCTTGAAGAGCCCTCTTGAAAGAATTAGCAGCAAACTCTTCTATTGCTTATGTTAGTGATGTTCAATGATGGTCAGCAGCAACTTCTAGGTTCTGTAAACCTATGGAGGCATCTTTATGACCGAAATGTGTGGGTACCATTTATATTTTCTAACCAGTCTTACCTGCCACCATTGCTTGGTGTTAATTTCCAGAGAAAAATGACACATTCTAGGCCTCAGCTGTGGAAGTCAGAGTAAAATGATGAAATCTTCATTTGGCTACATTTGGTTGGTTTTACTCCTGTTTATTTGGATGGGCTGGTTGACTTACTAATTCTGATCAGTGCCTCTTCTTCCCAGGTCCCATCTTCCCAAGCCGGGAAAGCACAAATGCCTGTTGTCAAGACTAAAAGGAAGAAGGCGAAAGGACTCTTCGGCTGATGCAACCCATCACTTTACAAAGAGATGGGTGCTGATGCAGTTTTGAACTTCCCTTTGTCTGGAACGCCTAGAAAAAAAACCCCTGGACTTCATATTGAAGCTGACATCCACTCCCTCCACTCCTTTTGCCATGTTAAACACGATGCTTGGGAACATCTCCCTCTGCACCAAAGCTATCAATTTTTTAAATCCCTGCTTTTCTTTCCTGCTGACCCAGAAGCTTAGAAATGATGGATTATTGGGTAGAAGGAAAGAAGCAGGACTGCATCTTGTACTTTGCTTTATTAAATTGTGAATAAAGAGCTTGGCTACAAGTTGATTACTCAGTGCAGTGATTTCCATATATGCACTTCGTAATACAAAGGTATCCTTAAGAGGGGTCTGTGAAATTACAATTGGTGAAAAATGTGTCGATTTCTTCATTTTAATTGGTGCTCAGGAAATTACAGAGTATGTAGCAGCCAGGCTGCTGATTGGCATAAGGTTCAGAAATTATTATTCCTGTTCTGAAAGGCCTGGTCTGCCTGCCAAACCCCTGCTGAACACAATTTAAATATGGAACCTGGTCTCTAAATGACTATTTCTCTGACTGCCTCTTCCCTCACAAACCTGTTCAGTTACTGAAAAAAGTAGGGGGGTGGATTTGAAGATGCCCCACTCCCTTCTAGAACTCAGCTATCTTGCTATGAAGAATTCACTTCTCCCCGTCTTACTTCAAGGCTTTGGATAATTATTTCAAGGTGATGGAGGTGACCTCCCATTCTCTCTCAGTATTTAGGACATGGCCAAAGATACCTCTTTCACCAAGTTTATTTTATTTATTTATTTTATTTACTTGATTTGATTTATACCCCGCCTCATTTCCCCGATCAAAGGGAACTCGAGGTGGCTTTGGAGTTGCTAGTTGATTTTAATTATAAATAGTTTTGATTTTATGTGCATTGATTGTACTGTTCTGTTTCATATCTATATCTTGTCCTTGAATACCTATGTACGCATGTGCTGTGTCTTAAAATAATGCAGGATTTCACGCCTAAGAAAAATCTACCATAACCCACTGTAATGCCAATTTACTATAGGAATTGATGGGATATCTACAAAAACACAGCAAGCAATAAGACTCATAAAAGGCTCCAATCAAATTATGCCAGAAAATCTAGAGAACAACACAGTGGTCAAGATACTGCTTGCTACTATTAATAGTCTGAATGCTCTTCAGGTCTTCTTCCTCAGTAGCATGTTGAATGCCATCTAACCTCGGTGGCGTAGTGGTTAAATGCAGCACTGTAGTCTCTGCTGACTTGTTCAGCAGGTTGTCAGATCAAATCCCCAGGCTCAAGGTTGACTCACCCTTCCATCCTTTCTAAGGTCGGTGAAATGAGAACCCAGATTGTTGGGGGCAATAAGCTGACTCTGTAACTGTTTGGGGAGTGTTGCAAAGCTCTGATAAGCAGTATATAAAATCTGAGTGCTATTCCTATCCATGTTGTAAGCTGTCCAGAGTCCTTCGGGAATTGGGTGGCATATAAGTGTAATAAATAAATAATAAATAAAAAGGAACTATGCTGAAAACCCAAATCCCAGTCAGAAGCATAATTATGAGGTCCAAGGCTACTTCTGTATCTCACGTTTTCAGGTAGCCCTTGATGTACAACCATGTGTTTAGGAACCATTTAAAGTTACAACGGCACTGAAAAAAGTGAGTTATGATTGTTTTTCATATTTACAACCATTGCGGTATCTCCATGGTCATGTGACAAAGTTCAGGCACTCGGCAATTGGCATGTATTTGTGGCGGATGCTCTGCCCCAGGGCCATGCGATCACCATTTGTAACCTTCCCAGGTGGCTTCCAACAAGTCAACTGGGGAATGGGGAAAACTGGATTTACTTAATGACCACATGATTCAGTTAACAACTGTAGTGATTTGCTTAAAAACTGTGGCAAAAAGGTCATAAAATGGGGCAAAACTCACTCAACCACTGCCTTGCTTAGCAACAGAAATGTTGGGCTCAGTTGTCGTCGTAAGTCAAAGACTACTTATATATCCTGGAGGCATTGTGAACAAAATGAAAATGAGAGAGGCTACAGGTCATGGCTCTGTTTGGAAGTACTCACTCTTCCAGAAAATTCAGAGGAAGTAGGAACATCCTCTGGTTGAAGTTGGGAAGCTTCCTCTTTAATCAGTCTTCTGATTAATAGTTGTTACCATCATCAGGTTTTGTGTACTTCTTGAGAAAAAAATCCATTGTTTCTAAAGTACAAATTTAGACTAAAGGCAATCATAAATGCCATCATTCAAAAAAAGGAGGTAAGCTGAACCCTTCCAGGATGGCTGGGTTGTTCCCCAGAAAACTTAAAATAATTGTCTCCACACCCTTCACCATGCCCTCTTTTGTAGAACCACCCCAAAGTGGCTAAATACCTATGTTAACACAAATCAAATCAGCCACGTCAGCTCAGAACAAAAATGCAAGGATTAAGTTGGGTGCAAAGTTTACATATTTCAAGTACCGAAATCTTAATTTCAAGAGCATTGAGAACTCAATGGGTTTCAAGAACAGAGTATTGAAACATTTTGAAATCAGTGGGGCAAATTGGCTCTACATGAATTTGACTGAACCTCGTCTGTCTTCCCGTGGTATCCTTTGATCCAGTTCTTCCTCTTGCCAGGCTTTGAATTTTGCCCTTTCAAAGAAACTCCTTGACTCCTTTCAATTCTGTGGAAAGGAAGTGGTGATAATCCCTGCCTATAACATTTGGGCTCCACAAAGTGAAGAGATCCATGCTAAAGTTATTCTTTGTTGCAGGATGTATGCATTTCCTCTGCCAGGTCCTCCCTGATAATTGGATTTCCATCTGGGAGTTTGGACAAATGAATCCCTGTAGCACAGCAACTCTTATTGAGTGGTAGGGGTAGCATCCTCTTGGAAGCTCTCCAAAGCTCTTATCCTTGGAGATAAGAGTCTAAAAACAGAGGGATGGTGGCAATTTCTAAGATACCTTGAGCAGGGTTGGATGGGGGAAGAAGAATGGGAGATTACAGAGAAGTGTTATCAGTTTAAAATATTTATTCATGTGTTCTTATTTCATGTGCTCAATAACAGCAAGGCTTTATGTAAAAACAGCTCAAAAGGAAAGGAGGAAGGAGGGAAGAAGAAGGGGATAGCTGGTAGAATTTGAAGGTGTCTCTTCAGGCCTTTTCAGTCCCCAGACCAAAATCCTTAAGGTACAGCAGAAAAGTAGAATATTTTCCATTTCTTCAATTACTGTTATTTATTCAAGATTCTTTATTGTGCACCTTCTTTGCTAGTGGTGCATTTTGGATTAACAAGACAATATTGTTTTCGTGGGAAGCGATAGAAATTGGAATTGCTGGGCCATCTTCTTGAGCCTTCAGTGTTGCAGATCCTCTTTATATCCAGCAGAGCAAGGTTGCGTACATTTTGTCACCAAGGTTTGTGTGGTATCTCAAGGTCTGCAGTGTAAAAGAGGATGAAGTCAGGGCCCATTTGGGAAGGCCAGTTTGAAAGGATGAAACTGTGCCCAAAGCAAGGCTTAAGACCGGTGGTGGGATTCAAATTTTTTTACTACCTGTTCTATGGGCGTGGCTTGGCGGGTGTGGCTATGTGGTCGGCCAATCAGATCAGAGGTGGTATTTGTTGCAGTCAGCCAATCAGAGGTGGCATTTGCTGGTTCTCCGAACCAATCAAAATTATTGCTACCAGTTCTCCCAAACCTGTCGGAACT
Organism: Boaedon fuliginosus; assembly: GCA_027560395.1. Lineage (NCBI taxonomy): Eukaryota > Metazoa > Chordata > Lepidosauria > Squamata > Lamprophiidae > Boaedon > Boaedon fuliginosus. Next base: position 1,264,369 of record JANHGC010000001.1, on the reverse strand, counting down.
GGCTGAATACCACTTCTGCTTAAGACCCTCATTTGACCCCCTAACACATCCTCAAATACCCACCAAATCTCAAACCATCAATTGCTTGGGCACCATTCTCCCTGGGAAAATTTTGCGGCGGGGGGGGGGGTCATATAAAGAATGTTGGCAGGCTGTAAGTATCCCTTGGGATTGATTTAAGGGGTAACTCTGATCAGCCTCTTTTTCCATTTTATTTTTGTAATGTATTCCAGCAGAAAGTTATGAGGATTCTCTCCTGTTTCTTTAATGGTGTGCTATCTTGTCTTCTGCACTTAACTCATTCCCTTCTCATCACAACATTTTCTGTGAGTTTTAGAGAAATGCCATATTGTCCCCTTTGGTTATTTTAACATATCCTTTCATCCACTTTTATCTTGGTCTTTTTTATTTACTTGCCTTAGGGCAATTTGATAGTCTCAGATTTTCACAAACAGCACTTTTGAGCTTCTTGTATGATTTTTAAACATTTTATTTTATTCATAGTTCCTTATGAAAGATTTGCTTTTGATGGTTCGTTTCTTGTAAACCAGTTTCACAACAAAATAGTCCATGGGGAAATAAAACCATTCCAGTGTGGAATTGTTAACAAGGAATTGTCAGTGGAGCATATTAAGGCTTTTTCTAATGAGATAAATAGCAAAGCACCACCACCTATTGGCCAAAATGAAAATGTGGAAATGCTGTTTGGATATAAAATCTGCGTATAAGATCAGGCAGGACAGGGTAGTAAACTTTTAAGTGTTTCTATTTGTTTTCCTTTAGTGCTGCATAATTAAAACAATTTCTTATGCTTCAGCTCTCATTAGCTGACTTCACCGTATTGTCCTTAAGTCATAATTAGATATGGAGTCATTTCAAATGGCATTGATATAGTCTTGTCCATATGCACATAAACAGACATTCACTTTTGTCCTATTGTCATCTCTGCTCAAACAACTTGAACATTTTTAGAAGCACAGTCTGTAAACTCTCAGACACAATTAACTACCAGGAAATGAATAAATTTGCATATCTTAGTACAATAAAATTCATCGACCATGCTGTATTATTATTGGGAAGTAGGGAAATTTTGCCCCGTCATTTCTAATACAGAGTAATAGAACTGGAAGGGACCTTGGAGGTCTTGGAGTCCAACCCCATGCCCAAGCAGGAGAACCTATACTATTTCAGACAAATAGTGGTCCAATTTCTTCTTAAAAACCTCCTCTGATGGAGCACCCACAACCTCTGAAGGCAATCTGTTCCACTGATTAATTTTTCTCACTGTCAGGAAATTTCTCCTTAGTTCTAGGTTGGATCTCTCTTTAATAACTTCCCATTCATTATTTTGCCCTTAGGTTGACCCCCTTTTCTTTGTGACAACCTCCCAAACATTGGAAGACTGCTATCATGTCACCCCTAGTCCTTCTCTTTATTAACCTAGACATACCCAGTTCCTGCAACCGTTCATTATATGTTTTAGCCTCTAGACTACTAACCATCTATAATAATAATCTCCAGACTGAAGAAACTCTTGGAATAGAGCTTCTACACTCCATACAATGTTCACTGAGCAGCCCAGGAGGCAACACAGTGGTGGGGCTGATTGGAATCTAAAATCTGAAGTTTCTGGCCCATATTATCCAGTTGTTAAGGACTACTAAACTAAATTCTGGAAGTTGAAGACCACAGTTCTTCAGGCTGCTAAGGTTGAGAAATACCGCTCTAGACCCATTAACTGTGGAATGAGTGGAATGCAATGGGAGAGCTGGATGATGGTGATCCCAGCTATGGGGAGAAACGTTGTAACCACTACAAGCTTCTAATGATTTTTCTTTCAAAGCAGGCTCAATTTAGGAGATGATTTCTCCTGGAATTCCTTGCTCCTCAAGAAGTAGAAAATAGTTTATTTTTATAAATGTAAAGGCAGTCTGGGATGATCATACAGGTAGCTCTTTAACTATTGGTTTAGTGACCATTAGAAGTTACAATTATGCTGTTGAATAACTTATAAAGGTTTCTTAAACTTTTGATGGTCATAGCATCCCCACAGACACATGATCAAAATCTGGGCACTTGGCAACCAGCTTGTATTTACAATGGTTACAATGGTTGCAGCATCCTGAAATTACATAATCGCCATTTGTGACATTTGCAAGGATTTTCAACCACCGAAGTCTGGATTTGCTTAATGACCGTGTGATTCATTTAACAAATCATGGCAAAAAGGTCATAAAATTGTGCACAACTCACTTAATAGCCGCTACAAGGAGAGGAAGATTAGATAGGAGAGCAGTGCTTTAACTTTTTATGTATAGGACTGTTTTTATTGTGATTGTTTGCCACCTCGAGTTCCCCTTCGGGGTGAAGAGAGGCGGGGTATAAATTTAATAAATAAATAAATAAATAAACTTTATGCCTATCTCTTGATCTTTACTTAATAAAATTGGAATCCTGAACAGCTTGCCAAAAATATATTGCTTGATTTGCCATGCTTAAAACAACTGAATAATTGCTTGAAGGAGACAGGGAAATCCATCCAGGAGTCTAGAAAGAATGGCACTACAGTATATAACCAGCATTCTATTAGTCGTCTATCTATTAGGCTTAAGATAAGTAACCAATGAAAACAAAGGGCCTAGTATTCTTTCCAGACTGAAGACTTGAAGGAGGAAGTTTTATAATAATACTTGTGTTTCATAACTTAGGGTCATGTGATTTTTTAAAAAAAGGTTTCCTTCCTGAAGTACTAATTGGGAAAAATCATGCATCTTTACTTAGGAGGTAGACTAGCTCAGCCATTGCAAGCTTTCACAATAGTTCAAAGAAAATCAGCCTTCATATGGGAGACAAAGGCAGGTGTTGCAAAGTATTTTCTCTTTCTTCAAAGAAGCTTGAACAAGGTGGTTTAGTGGAAGTGGGAATAAATGTACTGCAGGCAAAAAAACTGGACCAGGGAAGGATGCAGGGTTTCTGCAGGCTGCAAGCAAAAAGGAGCTGCTAGAATAACATGCATTGATGAGACAGTGGTGTCAAGGGAATGTCTTTATCTGTATATTTCAAATTCCGCATCTTGCTAAGTGAATTCCCTACAAAGTAAATCTACCTCATGAGGTCAGTGAAGAAATAAAAAAGGCAGGTTCCTGTTTGGACTCCAGCGATACTAGGTGCAAAATCCGCGAGCTCCGCAGTTTTGCCCTAGAACTGCCGGCCCGAGGGTCCCATTAGGAACCTAAGCTTCCTTGGAGGGGGGGACAAGCGAAGAGGAGTTGCCAGGTAGGTAGAGTCAAATCACAAATCCCCTCCCCACCGTGAATATTTCCTTGTAGCCAATAGCTGGTGAGAAGGCAATCACCATTAAGCTGGAGCAGGCTGGGGAAGAATAGTGCAGGAGGAAGAACCCTCAAGATATATATCTGAGGAAGGAGTCCTGGAGCAGCTGATTGGCGGTGGAAACATATTGTCAGGACAGAAAGAATTGCCAGTGGACCTCCTCCTCTCCATTTGCTTTTGTGGGGGCAGAAGACCAAGGTTTGTGGAATTAATGGACTGAGAGCTATGAGTGTGGAGTGGATTGCCTTATTGGACTGTGATTGTCAGGGATTGTCAATGGATTCCCAAATAAAATTAAGAAATAGCAAACACAATTGATAAATAACCTGAAAACATGGCGGCAGAACCGACGGCTTTGGAGAAGGGAAGGAGGAACGTTGCTACAGCCCCAGATGAATCCCACTTCTCCGACGATATAAGGGAGATAATCCATGAAACTATGCCAAATTTTCAACTATTTGATGTGCCTGGCCCCCTGGATGTGTGGATTTTTGGTTGTTATTTTTACTGTATACTGTTATATTTTTATGCTTGCTGTTAGCCGCCTCGAGTTCCCCTTGACCAAGGAAGAGGGCGGGGTATAAATCTAATAAAATAAATAAATAAATAAATAAATAAATAAATAAATCAATATTTGTGATCAATTCGTTGAAAAGCTAGAGAGAGAGGAGCTTCCCAGAGGGGCTGAGTTGGAAGAACTGGATTTGGAGGAAGCGAAGGGGGGCAAAAGCCAGATGATGAGGCAGAATGAGGAGAGGGGAAAGATGGCGCCTATGCTGAAAGGAAAAAAAGAGAAAGCTAAAGTCATGACACAAGAGAAGATTGGAAAATCGGAAGAGGGCTATTTACAACTGCAAGGATTAAAGGTGGTGGAACTGAAAGACGGGCTGAAACTGAAGCAAGAATTTAAACAGAATAGATTGCGAGAGAGATGAAGAACTGGGTACCACAAGGAATGTTGGGAGAAAGAAGGAGACGCCATGGAGGACAAAGGATAGACTTTAGAGATTGACTTAAAGAGCGAGTTTAAAATTACTTTTAAATTGTTTGTATCTTTTAATTCTTAGTTTTACTTTTTCTCTCTTTTTCACCTTACTTATTTTTAATATTTTTTAATATTTTATTATTGAGAAGAAAGGAAGTAAGAAAATGAAGCTGAGTAGAGGAATATCTTAGATTGGTTTAAAGTTTAAAATGCTTGTCTTCCCTTTCTGTTTTCCCTCCTAATATTTTAACAACAAAATAAAATGAGAGTAATGTGATATAATATTGGTTTCTAATGTAATAACAATGAAGTAAAGATGAATTGGGGAGGGAAAGAGTGGGAGACTCAAATTTGCTATAATGGGAGATAGAAATAGATGATAAGATAGATGAATTAAAGGTGATTAATGATTTAAATAAAGATGGAAGTTTTTAAAGAAATAATGGGGAAATGGAAATGTAACAAATAGATTTTTAAATATGAGTAAAATTAAAATGTGATTTAGAATCATGCACAATATGGGAAATTTTGGGAAATGATTGTAGCCCAAAACAACAACGGGCAGATCGGAAACATGTATTTTAAATTTTTGTTTTGAAAACAATAAAATTTATGTTTAAAAAGAAAAAGAAAAAAGCAGGAATATATCTGGCTGTTTAAAATATTTTATTAGTTTTATTCAAGGACATCTCAGAATACAGTCACACCACTTTTTACAATATCATTGAGCACCGGGAGCTGAGTAGTTCCAAAATCTCACATAAATCTCATCAGAAGTGCAAGGATTGTGAGTTCAAGTCCTGATAAACTTGAGCTTGAACAAGTAAGATGTGGCTATGTATCTGAGAGGAGGAGTCCTAGCAAGGATAAAGTAGGTCAAATATTGCCCCGATAGTAAATGTAAGTGAAAACAGGTTACCAGTAGACCTTAACTTACAACGGTTAATTTAGTGATCGTTCTAAGTTACAACAGCATTGAAAAAAATGACTTATGACCAGTTTTCACACTTATGATCGTTGCAGCCTCCCTGTGGTTACTTGATTAAAATTCAACCGCTTGGAAACTGGCATGCATTGATGACAGTTTCACTGTCCCGGGGCCCTGTGATCACTCTGTTACAGAGCCATCTGTAACATTCTCAGAGGGTTTCCAACAAGCAAAGTCAATGGGGGAAGCCAATTCATTTAACAACTGCTTAACAACTAGGACAAAAAAGACTGTAAAATGAGACACAGCTTTCTCAACAACCGCCTCACTTAAGCAATGGAAATTTTGGGCTCAATTGTGACCGTAAATCAAAGACTACCTATAATTGGGTAAAGTCTAGAACAGGCATGTCCAAACTCTGGCCCGGGGGCCACTTGCGGCCCATTTTCAAATTTCGTGTGGCCCGCAGCCTATTCTTTCGCCCCACCCCTTTCCTCCCACCATGCCCCTCTCTGCCACTATTTTGCGCACTTTGGAGCGGTTGCGGAGGCAAATGGCTGGCCCCTCCCTTCCCCGTGCATTCACTTCTTAACTCGCCACAACCGACACCATCATCTTTCCCTGCCTGCCACACATGAAGGTGGGAAGAGAGGATCAGACAATGTGGAGTTGGAGGGGACTGCAGATGTCATCCGGTTAAAGGAATTTTATAGGAATGACCTTTAAGTGTAACAAAATAGCTTTGAGAACTACAGTGCAAACAATGAACCTGGATAATTTAATGAAGCATGAACGTTGCAATTTTCTGATGCTGTGATAGAAAAGCCCAAGACTTTTCCAAAGTTGATGAAAAACAAGTTAGCTAATTAACTGAGGGGCTTGTGGCTTTTATTTTGCTCAGGGTTGAAATGAAGAGTTCCTTGGTGACCTCAGAGCTTGGTTGTTGTTGTTTTTTGCATTACCCAAACTAGGTAACACCATCAGTGCTAGTCATTACTAGCACTGTTGATGTTACCTAGTTTTCTTAATGAAACATCTACAAGAAAACAACCAAGCTCAGAGAGCATGAAGGACCCCTCATTGATTAGGTATGCATTCCAGTTCAGAACAAAGCTCAGAGCTGGGGTCTGTAACCTATCTTGTATCAGTTCATAATCTTTAGTTAGTCTGTACTTCTAAGACATTAATCTTTAGTAACCCTGCCATGCTACTATAATGGCTATGCTGTGACAAATATGCTAATTTTTATGTTGTTTCCTATCATGAAAAACTACAGTAGAAAGAGAAAGCAAAGGATTGGGAACATTCAGCAACTAATCAGTCAGTTCTTAACTCAAGAGGGCCAAACCACATAATTTGGGATATTTTGTGAATTTAAATCCGCCCCCACCCCCGCCTTTAGAGTGAAATGATATTGGGTGAATAACTGAACATTGGTTTTTAAATGCAGGACAAGTAGTAGGAACAGACCATAAGGTTGAACAAGGGTTTTCAAACTTGGAAAGTTTAAGACTTCAACTCGCAGAATTCCTCAGCTAATATGACTGGAGGAGGAATTCTGGGAGTTGAAGTCCACAAGTCTTAAAGCTGTCACATTTGAGGGGGGGGGGGGGGGGGGGGGGGGGGGGGGGG